>JAPEVF010000479.1:0-35052 GCA_029747585.1 Pleurotus djamor
CATATTTAGGACTTCTCTGACTTCGGTTTACCCTTCTCCCCCTTTTCATTGGACCACCTCAGGCTCACTGCTATGTCTACCTTGCTTCAGACGCGGACCAGAACTGGTGACTCTGACCAAACAGTCCATGAAACTGCACYNNACCGCNGTCGCGTCGAGANTCTGNNAGCTNCTGGGCTCCACCACCTCCGCGCACCCCNCACGCGTCCCATCAACCAACGGTACAGATACCATGTCGACGAAGATGACTCTTTGGACGGAGAACAACCATCTTCAAAGAACCTTTGGGACAACATGCCCTCCTCACCGGTTGCACCGCCCTTCAGCCCTCCAGCACGTGATTACGTCGAGTTTGGACGCACGCAGCAGAAGCGAACTCTCGAGTGGGCATGTGCAGCTGCTCGTCTCGCTGAGAAGGATGGCTTGAAGTTGAAGAGGCACAAGGACGAGGAGGAAGATGATGACACCGACATTGAAGTCCATGAGGCTATTACCCCACCCGGCACTTTAGGTGCTGCCGATCGCAAATGGGATTCTTTCATCAGTGGCTCTGGCAGGAGCTTGAAGAGCCTCAATGTTGCTTCCATGAAAGCCTCAACCAAGCAAGAGGAGGATCATGATGAGGTGATGAAGGCAGCACTTGCTTTGTGTGGGCTTGGTCAGAGGTGCTAGATGTTCTTTGCGGACCAAAAGGCGAGCGTAATTATTATCACATCCCACCATATACCACACGCATTTTGTATACGACTGGAACCAACAACGTTTTAATGAACACATTTTCCCAGCAGCCACTGTGACAAAACCAGACTTAACCTCGAGACTTGCGCATGGAGTTCATGGAACAATACTGGTCGTTATTAACATGATGAATAGGTCAAGAGAAGCTACTGTCATACAGGCTAAACGTCACCACGAACCCAGCCAATCTTGAATAGCCTGTACCCCGCTTCATCTGCTCTTCCAACGCCATTCGAACGTCGCTGTATCTCCTCCTTGGAGATGATAGCCAACGTCCACCTGTTCACCTTGGACTCGCTGACAAGGGCTGCACTTGGGAAGACGGCATCCACAGTGAGGTTCAACCCCTCGTGCCTTCCAACCGGACGCACGGGGATGAGTAACCAAAAAGCTCCGCCTTCCTCACCAACCGACGGCTTCACCAACAGCCGTTCCACGCAGTCATGTATCCACTGCGCGTGGTGTCGGTTGTACACCACGTCTGCAGCCAGGATTACGTTGAACGGTTTATCAAATGGATCTTGATACTCTGGGTTCTCCCAATCGAGCTTGTGGACGCTGATTGGCGCAGAAGCTGACGGGAAGTTTGTCTGGACGTTAAGCGAGAGGTTGGCGAGTACGTCTGGGTGGTAGTCGGTGGCTATGATTGTCGAAGAGTTCGAGAGCAACTTCGCGGCCACGATGCTAAGGAGACCTGTCCCCGCTCCGAGCTCGAGGACTCTGGTATTGGTATCGCCGGGATAACCGAGGCCAAAGTGACAAGGACTCTGACAAATCCGCTCGGCGAGGATAATAGCGCTGCCCCAGCTTTGGAGACCAACAGATGTATGGTCTTCGCTGAGGAGCGCTGCGTCGTTCAATTGCACGTCAAGTGTCGTCGATGCTGGGTGCGCTAAAGCGAACGAGAACGTTCGTGTAATGGCAGCTTCTTCCTCATCTTCTGGTTCAGTACCGGAGAAGGCCGAAAGAATTTGTGAAGCAATATCGACAAGCTCGGAACGAGCGTCAGCATCATTGTCGTCCAACCCCGATACAGTTGACCAAGCGCTCGATCGACATACGAAACCCGTCGTCCATTTGATGGCAAATGCACGTTCGAGCGTATCAGCGCGGAGAATATCTATGGCATCGTCCGTGTCCACGTCATCGGAGGTATTGGTGCGCGATAAGCGGCTATTAGGTTTGTCACTGCCGTCCTCGTGTTCATCCTCATCCTCTTCCCCTTCAGCAGAAGCGTAACCAGAATCTGGTACGACGTCCTCATTGCGAATGCGAGTGATAGGGGGAAGTCTCTTCTTTCTGACCTGCGATTTGGACGTCAGTGCTTGTGGTATCGATTTCGAAGTCGGCCAATAAAGATTACGAAGATTTTGTAGAGCCCGTGCAACGGTCGAGGAGTCGGTTTCGGATAATTTAGCGAGAGGTGGTAGGCTTGTCGAAGGCGCCCAAGCTATGCTGTCCATGATGTCAACGGAAATTTCTAAATGTGTTTTTTCTATGCGGTTGATAAGCGTTTGCTTGTGTCTAAGCTCTAAGCTCTATGAAAAAATGTCTAGTGTTGCGGTGCGAATGATGAAAACTTGAGCCAGGCGGATAACGAGCAGCTCGGGAGACAACGTTGACTCCCGGGCTGCTATTGGACAAGGATAGGCATCTTGAAGTGGTAAGAGGGTGGTGGTCGAGAGATAAGAGGATGAGCTGGTAGCGGCGTGGCTGTGCAAGTTTTTAAAGGCCCTCGGACCGGATGATCGATAAGTTGATCGGAATGCCATATATGGTAAGAACGTTCGTCCCGTTCCGCGACAACACCAACGTGTCTTCTTGACTGCTTGCAAGGTCCCTCCCCTACATGGTAAACAGCCCACATAAAAGCCGTGTTAGCTCCTTAAATCGTTGCATTGGTTTGGGATCCGTCCTCTTGTACAAACGACATATAGTATGTACCATTCAGGCGAAGATGGAAAGCTGGAGGAGACCCTTTCAAATTTTCGATAGACGTGTATACATGCTTTATACCTAATTGTAAGGTTTATCGCCCACCCACCCGATCGGCGCCTTGAGGGGGACAGAGGGGCTGGGGTTATCCTCCGTTGGGATATACGCGCCATCAATTTGGATGTTGGTATCCTTCCTAAACACCAGGCAATGGGTCGACCCTCCGAAGTGGAACATCCCAATTTCCTGACCTTTCTCGACATAATCCCCTTCCTTGACCGTCATCTCACAAGTAGACACTTCGGCCATCCCGACACCGATGAAGCACATTAACCCGATTTGGGGGTTTTTGGCACGGATGAAGATGAGGGCGCGAGCGGCAACGGAGGTGATGAAGGACTGGGAGAGGTTGGGTCCAGCGGGGTCAGCACCATTGCCGTTATTGTCCGTGTCCTCGAAGCTCTCGGTGGGTGATTCCGCATAGTAGGTTCCAGGAACCTGGACGGTCTTGACGATATATCCATCCACGGGACTGTGCCAGCGATGATACTTGGTAGCGCTCAGGAAGGCCTGGTACACCGTTCCGCCAGTGAATTGGACGGCGAGGGGATCGTTGTTGAGCATATGGGTAAGTGAATAGGGTTGTCCTTTGAGCCAGAACTGGTCACGGAAATTGACGTCATGGGCAACACAGTATACGGCGGATTCGCAGGCGCTGAATATAACATCGTCGTTGTCCAAYAGTTCCTTGGGGATCTCACGTTGTCCCTCTCGGAATCGGCGAGTGAAGAATTCGTCCCAGGACTTGAATCCCATATGGCCATCCGGGTCGTCAGGGTTACAGYAATAAGTGGTGGCGAAGTTAGGCATGACGATGCTAGCAGTAGGACCAAACCACCCATTGTCCTCGGTGGTGAGAACGGCAGTGGATGGGTAGGAGGTGAGATACTGAGTCCAAACGTCGAACATCTTCTTGAACATGGCGTTTACGGCGGGATGGATAAACATTGCGTAGCCAGCTTGAGTGCCCATGGGCCAGTCGAGGACAGCATTGATAGGGAACCCAACCAGATCGTTGGCCTCAGGGTTGTTGGGGTCATAATRCCACTCTGGTGCTTCACCAATAGTCGTATCGAACAAATTCAACAAACACATGTAGTCCGTGATCTGATGGGAGCAGTGTCAATCAAAGGAGATCGAATGCAGAGAAAGCGAACTAACCTGTTCTTCCCCGGTGGGGTCGTTTTCATGGCCTGCAGGAATTTGAGTGAACATTTCGTGAAATCCCTTCCAAATTTCGGGGTTGTCTTCGATGAGGCGACGAAACTCCTGGATAACRGCGTGCCATCCGGGAGCTTTCTCGACTGGATCGCCAGCTTGCTCAAGCTTTTTCGCAAGCCAGGACCGAATGGCCCGTCGATTACGGGGCATCCAGCCACCGATGACGCCAACGCGTTGACGAAGGAAAGGCATGGTCGATTTCTACAGAGTTTAAGGAGAGATCAGTGGGAGGAACGCAATAGAGAGTGCAGATGACAGACTGGRATGRGTTGSTGATTGTGGYAGCTGAATTKCTGAGGTCTTTGGATTGAAAAGCTCCAGCCTTTTATACGCAGTCAGCCGGAKWGTGTGGATRGGAATGTAGCCATARATATCGGKTACTNCANNNCRTCACRTCCRCAGATGGCATTACGGTYAYCATGTYCTGAAGAACCTTCGACGAGAACCACATTCCCAAAGGTAGGTCGAAGCGACTAGGGAGGAGCCAGGGAGGAGCCAACAAGGAGTAGATAACGAAGGAAGNNNNTNNANNGNNCAGGAACATGTATAAGGACCCGGATAGAAGACGGGWCTTGTACGACACTCCAGAGGTCAGGAATTGATGCCAACGTCAATGAATGTCCGAGTARGATGAGCTCTTTTCCACGAATCTATTCTCTCCGGGTAATAAGCGAGTCAGCTGAGAACCCTCAAAGTTGAGAAGAGTACCAAGATATRCCATAAATGTTCATTAGCGCTAGGTACTTGSATTCAGTGGGGTCGGTATGTTTGAAGAAGCGAACTAGGTTTGTTTTTATAGATGTTAGCCAACGGTGGTAAGAATCGTCCGACTCCTCACCACCACTGAAGGCGCTGAATTAAGTGCTTCTGTTCGCAAATCGTTCATGTGGGCTAGGTCTTTTCGTGACTAGTGCATGATAGGGAGATACTTCAAGTGAGTCGATTATGATATTGGTTGGAATAAGGTCGGAAGGGTAGACGAATGCTCTGTAGCATCAAGTGAACCTTCAAGCTTCAAGCATTATGATTGCTTTGGTCGCGTCACATTCAACGTAATCCCAAGCCGCTTGCATTACGAGAGGATGTTGTGGGGGGTCATGGGTTACAAGCGACTTGCTATTTTTAAACATCTGTGCGCGAGACGCCACCAGGGTGGGACCAAGATCATATAGACTATGTGCATAGCGCTGCGCAAGGGGCTTAARCCAGTCATCAGCATCAAAGGAYATATGAAGCAGATCCARATTGTGAGACGACGAGGGCATTGAAAGCTGGTGCTAGAAGATGCTTACAGATGATATTCGTCGCTTGAAAAGGCACAGTGGTCACTACTCTCAGCTTTGGCAGCCATAGCGAGGGAGCTTTGCAAGGAGTAGGTCACTCCCAAAGATTCTGAATACGGGGTGACAGACAACTAGAGAAGCCAAGCAGAGTCCTCGTTGAGCAGTTGGAGTTCAACTTGAACCAGGACTCGGAAAGAACTCCTTCGCGGGCTTTTAAAGCTTGATCGGGGTCCTTGGGTGAAAGGTCTATATCCACGGTCGTTTGCGTATCCGGTTGACGTCCGAGTCCATAGCTTGCAAATTTTTGGGGATATAAACGCTAGTAAGACCGTGTTCAAGGGTTTACGAAGTGAAAACGTAGAAAGCGCCCAACAAGCGCCCAGATATCCAGTCCACCACCATCATCATCTTGTCATCATCAGTACTAGTGACAAACTAGTGACAAACTAGTGAGCAGAAGACACTGTCTCCCACCATCACACAGCTGGTGGAAAGGCCCACGAGCCACGCTCGCCAACTTTCTTGCTGGTAACCTTGTACCTAAACACCCCCAGAAGACCTTGTACGACGTACTATGTACTACGCATTCTACTGGTATCATAGCTGTCAACTGCCTTCAACTGCCCTCGACGTCGATGCTCTCTGGGAAGAGCTGGTCGCGGTGGCCGCAACGCTTGGTGACTCTCATGAGGCTAGTTTGCAACGCTTTCTGGAATCTGCACGCGCAAGACTTCCTTCAAACGTCTAATAACTGAGAAAAGTCAGCGATCACTAGTGCCCTTCGATTTAGATCGCGAGCACCGTCAAGACCGAATATGTCCTAAGGATGCTGGAGAACACAAGGGTCCACCTGTGCGGTAGGTGCATCAGTTGTGCTCAGTTTCAGCATTAACGGACCTATGCAAACCTTACAGTGCGCCGCTCGTATTTGAAGATGGAATATTGGGCCGTCAGAGATCTTACTGCAGCGCCTTGTCTCCTTTGAATTGGACATCTGTTCCGCGGGTTCCATGCCAGTGATAGAACACCTACAAATGCTGGTATAAAGGGCCCCGGTACTTTATTCTTCCTCCATTATCCGCGGCTATCGCGCAAAAGACTGGCATCAGAACGCCGCTGTTTTGGTTGCCGCGCCTTCACACCCAACGTCTCTGGTGCTTCGGGCGCCCCCAAAAGCGACTTTCTTCCACCAATGAATGAAGCGGGACAGTCGAGCTCATCACGGAGCTTAGGTGTGGACTCTGTCCTCTGACAGGTAGTCAAATCACCTGTTACCGTCACTTAGGCACCTTTCTTATGAACAAAACTCTTCGTGGGAGTCTTTACGAGAAGAGCCCAGGCGCACTGTGAATGTTCTCATTCTCAGCAGAACATGATACAGTTTTTGGCGCGTAGTGAGCTGGATGCCGATGCCGTACCACGGGTCACTGATTTCGGCGGATGATTTTTCGCTTCGAGCCGCCAGCAACCATCGCTCGCTTGAAGTCACTTCAAACGCTATCAGCTTATTTCCATTGTGGGATCCCTCCGAAGTACACTGCGACATCGATCACACGTCGATCCGTCAAGTGAAACACACTCCGAGTTGCTCTTCAAGAAGAGCTGCTAACAACACCAATGAAAGTGACCGCCCATTCTCAACTCGTGGCATCCGTGGAAGCGAGGACTATTCTGATGAACTTTGAGTTCGAACATCACACACTTCGTCGGCGCGTGTATCAATTCTTGATCCATTTGAACGGCCATCCGTCACTTGGACCTCATCAAGACCGGGGTATCGGTATTCTGGGTTCACATAAAAGCCTCGAGTTCAAGACCCAATGAATTAGCAACAACAGTTCCCAGTTGTTCCTACCTAGCAGCGACCCACCTTTCTTCATCACCAAAACACCAGCCATGTTCTTCAAACCCTCCGTTGTCCTTGCGGCCGCCGTCGCCCTCTTCACAACCTCCGCCGGTGCTGTCGACGCCCTCGCCTTTGCCTCTACCGTTGAGTGCAGGGGCGCTAGCTTCCAGTGCACAAATCTCGCAGTCGGAGCATGCTGTGGACCATTCCCAACCGGCTTCGGTTTGTCGGTGCAATTCAACCGTATGGATTCTGGAACCGATGGGGATTGTTTCAACAACAGTCTTGGAGGTTGTGGTGCCTCTGCTCTCATTGGCAACGTTTTTGGCCCCGGAAACAAGTGTATCAACTTCGGTGGTCGCGCAACCACTACGTTCGTGCAGGTGGTTAACAGTCAGTTCGCCAAGAGGGACAACAATACAGCATGCATCGCTCCATCCCAGTTCTCGTTCGTCGATGCTGGTGGAAGAGGTCGAAAGATCAAGGTTCCCGAAGGTCAGGCTGCAAATATCGCCACCTTATTTGAAAAGAATGCCTGGGCCGAGCTCGCCAAGTTCGAAAAGGTTCGTGTTTGTGTCATCCGCGTTCTTGATCTTGACTGCTGACATCGGTGATAGGCTTGATTTAATGACCATGACGCTTGTGCTGAACTCCCTCTTCTCATGATGACTTGGACTAGATACCGTTGATGTATGACCGATGACCTGTTCATACCTTGACCTCTTTTGTAACGCTTCGGTTGCACAACAATCTTTAGACGTTCTGAGTGCCTCGCCGAAGATCAAGACCGCAAACAGGACATGATACCCGTGTTGACAGTAAAAGTTACAGTATTTACAGGAGTAACGCGTTGAAGGCTACATATACATATGGCGAGTAAAGCGAGATAGGCTACAAAATCCAAGACTGATGATGATGCTAAGATAAATGATATATGATGCCGTTTTATGTGTCAATCCTCCCCGCCTTCAGCGGCGATCCGCATGTGCTTGGAGCTTGTCACCCTTGCTTGATCAAAGGCTCGGATGCTAGGGGCAATATCCTGGGACTCTGCCTTGATAAGACAGAGCGTATGGAACGCAACGTTGAATGCGAAGGATATTCCGACGGAGTAAGCGTACGACGCTGCCACTCTCGGACTATCCAAAAATTTGGTCTGAGGTAGATTCTCTGCATACTCCTTGGTGAAGGTCTCCAAGCGTTTGGGGATGCGAATGGCCGCCCTTTCCTTGCCCTTCTTTTTCGAAAAATCCCTGGGTTCAAAATCGAATGCGTTTGGATAATCGTCCCGATAGGAGTCCACGTGGTTGATGATTAGATTGAGTTCCTCTTCGATACCTGAGAACCCGCCCGCTTTTGATAAATCAGCGAGCTGGCGAGCATGATTATACGGGCCAAGGAGAGCAGCATCAAGATTCCAAGGATTATCCAATTGCTTCGGGATGTTCTCGAAGTCGCTAAGAAGCTGGTTCTTCAGAACTTCGCCTACATCCAGGAGGTAATTGAGGATAAAAGGCTCGGTGCAGTCGCGGTCACTGTTGCGCAGGAACTTGGGGAGTGGGTGGCTGGCGTCTGGATTCCAAGGTGTTTTGCCATCATATACCTTGTGTTCCTTGAACACCTCCGGCCTGACTCGCAAACCAGTTTTTGGCGAATCCAGCACCGTTGTAAACCTTGGAGCAGATTGAAATAAGTTAATGATGAGGATAAAGAAGTGGGAGATAGGCATACATGTAAGCCAAAAGAACGGCTTGCTCATGGTTCAGGCCGTGCTTCCAGACGGCATTATCATGGAATTTCGAATATACCCCGACCTTTGAGTCACAGACGTTGAGGAGCATCACGTCTAATATACGTCGTTGGGCAGCAGCAACGTCCATTTGAGACACCTGATCGCAAAAATCGCCGACACGCTGGACCTGCTTCTCGAAATTCTTGGCGAGGAAGTCTGGTGGTTCCGGGACAAATGGGTGATTATGGAAGGGTCTGACAATGTCCTGGTCCCATAAAATGATATCCTCATCTACGAGGGTGAGTAAAGGGTCTCGAAAATTACAGCTGACTGACCTCCATCATAATCTAGAAAATGCCAATGAACGTGTGAGCCGGATAGGGAAGTCGTCATTTATTTGAGTTGTAGCTCACCGCCACCAGAGAGTATACTAGCCATGGACCTGGTACCAACGGTTGGCAATATCAACACATCGAGATACTCTTGTAGTTCAAGCTTATTAACTGCAACAACCTGAGCAGCGATGAGATCTTCAAGGCTCTGACGAAAGCAAGGTTACAAGATGAGGACGTACTTTTTGCATATCGGATGCCAAACGGAGAGGGTATCTAAAGTATGCTGATAAGCTCTACGGCTATCACCAAGCTTCATATATCCTACCGGCCTATCTATAAACCCACCTAGTCAGTGACGTGCAGTTGGCAAACGAGGAAAACATACCAATACATCGCCTTCAAGCTGATGGAGCAATTCACCAGTCTTAGGGTTCTGTAGCGGACTGGAGGGCTTGAAGAATACTTCGTTCTCCTTGAGAACACTCTTCGGGTCTAGAAAACGATGAATTAGTGTACATATTCCCTACCGGCTAACCTCGCTTGATCGATACACCAACAAATTCGAGTGTAGACCCATGCAAGAAGAATGAAATAAAATCTCATATGCAGACACAGGTATACACTAGAATTTGATGGTGCATGTAGATCTACTAGAATCAGTCTCTGATTCAAAGATAAAACTCACCTGCAATCATAACAGCCGTAGTAGATTGAGTGATTGGTAGTCGAAAGTCTTCAGTAGCCTTATCAATACAACTTTTGACAAGCGTATGAAGTTTCTTGTAGACAAATTCAGATGATTGGGGAGAAAAGCCGGCCTGGATAGCTTCAACAATGGATTCATGTAGTCCAAGAGGTAATCCCGAGTGTTCATTCCGCCCGGTGTATTCGACGTTGGCACTTGATTCAAGGCTGTCGAGTTCCAAATCGTGGTGATCACCACGGGCCGCTTCCTCTTCGATGACTGCTCGTTCACGTCCAGTGAGACCAAGTGCCCTGCTAGACGCTTGGGCAAGGCGCGCTGTTCGAGAATTCCCGACAGAACCTATTCGCGAAACGGCATCATATAGGACCAACATGGCATGAGGCCGGGTCCAGTCCATCAAAGGCCGCACGACCTCTTTTAAGCCTTCTTCAAGTTTTGCTGCTAAAACCTCATTGCTGACGCCGTTGTGGGAGAGATTGAGGATGCTTTGAAGGGAAAGCGAGCACGGTTTCATGGGGTGAGCGGTCGAAAGGAGGTTGAAGATGCGGTGGGCGCGATCGAAAGGGCGAGGCAGTTTGATCTTGTTTTGCGATGGTCGTATCCATATACGTGGGCGATCGGAGGTGTCAGTTGGATGTAATACCCATACCCCTTTTGCACCAGCAATACGTGCTTGGACAGCTGGGAAGATTTAGCTGACGGAAGGACTAGGGTACCGCATGTACATACCGGAGGGAGGGAATTCAAGGCCAGGAAGAACAGCCTTCATCTTGATCAGAGCTTCACGATTAATGAACCCACACCCGTCGGTCATGAGTTGGTGAGATGCCGGCTCCTCGCCTGGTGCTAGACCAACCGTAGCGGCTGTGACAGATGTAAGCATAGACGGTGATTCGAAGGTCACCTAACTCACTGAGGTCGTCCAAGTCAAAAGAGATGTCCTCGTCTTGAAATTCTAGGACTGGTATCGAGTTTGAGAAACCGATCGTATTTCGCGTGGAGTACTTGGCGATTGGCTTTACAGGCGTTCAGTGACGGCTTGTGCCTTGGAAAGAGTTTACACACCTGCTTAAAGTTCATAGCTATAGGATTATGCCATTCACAAACGGCCTTAAAAGACGACGTATCGCCGATACGGGCGGCAGCATCGAGAAGGTAGATAGAGTTGCCGTCCTTTGCGTGGAAGGGGATATACGTCGTACCCATAAACGAGAACTTTTGTGATGTGAACTTTTTGATGCCTTCGATGTCGCGTAACAAATAGTCGTCGGGTATCTTCAGCTGCGCCCAGCGTGTTGAACCCAAGGCTCGCGAGAAGTAGTTCGAGCGACGACTTTCGAGAGGTTCGACTAAGACCTTGTATTCGCTCTGGTCCTTCGGCTTCTCTACTCGAAATATGACCTGGATGCGTCCGCCATACCAGTTCCCTTGGAACCCTTCGTACGAACCCATCAATCCAAGCTCTCGGCCTAAACCCTCTGCGTGAGCTTTGGCCTCCCGATCCAATTCCCTCCTGAAAATGACATTAACACATTGTTTATACAGATAAATATAATGATTTTCACCAGATATCCAGTTTCGGGTGCTGTCTGCGCGAATCACGCCCGTTCATGAACTCGTTGACACGCCAGGCAATATCGGTATTCGTGCCTTTCAAGAGTTCGTGTCCAGAGACTTGCATCGTACGCTTTTGACCGTACGACTTTCCCGTGTCCACGTACCAATCCGTGATACGGCGTGTCTCTGGATCAATGACCACCTCCCGTTTCATTTCCAAAGCCTCTTTCACCTTTGCCCAGCTCCATGCCCCACGGGATACACCTCTAGCCAGCTCATAGTAAACGCCGAAAGCGAGCTTATGCCTCTTGATTATAGCGACGACGTCAGGATCGTTCTCGATGGTGAACGGTGGAACGGGGTTTTGGTCCAATATTTCCCAAAGGGATCCTGATACCGAGCTAGGAGGTTCCGGGCTGGAAGTAGGAGGGGTGGGAGGTTCGATCGGCATTCGAGGGAGGGGTCTAGACACAGATGAAGCTGCGATGGCAGCCATCTTCGGAAATTGTGGCGGTGATTGAGAGCGACGGCGGTTTCTTCGAATCGGTCCTGGACCACGGGTTTCTGACGATGACGAGTCCGAAGATGACGTTGATGGAGCTCGGCGGTGCCTTTGACGAGGTCCATCGGTATAAGGATGGGCTCTAATGGTCTTGACCTTTGCAACAGGGGTGATAGGGGGACTGGGTGGGGAAGGTCGTGCCTCTTCGTCTTCCATTTCAACGTCAGAGTCCGCAGTCGATGCGCTGGATGAGTAGTCTGCGAATAGCATCCGGCTGATAGTTTCTGGACGCGCTGCCTCGGCAGCGGTACGTGGCGTAGCAGGTCGGGCTGGGGCGGACTGAACCTGAGCTATGCGAGGAAGGGGCGGGACAGTCGTTGGCTTGGAGGCTACACGCGAGCCACTGGGTCCCGGTCGAGACCCACTTGGAACAGGTAGACTATCGTCGTCGCTTTCCACATCGACCACTGCCATGTCTTGCGGGCGAGTCTAAAGGATGATAAGTCAGACAACAGAGGAGTGATCGCAAGAGAATAGGACCTACAAAGGGCGTGGACACTTGATTATCATTCCGAAAGACATGGGATGGAGGAGTTCGCGGGGGAGTGTAAACAGATGGCATGCGAGGAGATGAAGACGGCTTGGAGAGATTACGATAACTGGCCGGAGGAGCAGATACACTCGGGCCTGATAAGGTCGAGCTGCGCGACTTGTCCCCTTTCACCGTCTCAGTCCATCGCGAAACGAGGGCTGATGTATCATTGAGGTCCCGAGAATATGTGATCGTCCTGTCAGGGCCTTTCCACTCAACATGCGAGGGCTCTAGTACGACAAGCATAAACCGATCAATGGGCGGTTTCTGCCCAGATGCCTCAGCGTGTATTCGCTGACGAGTCGTCTCCCAAAAGTCGGGTTCGACAGCCTCCAAGGCACTAAACGCCCGGCGAGAGATGTCGCCCTTGAGTTTGCTGGCGTGTAARCGATGGGCGACAGCTAGGTTAGGTGCTAGGACGACACCAATCTGCGCACGCATCCGATACCTTTCTTGGGGGTTCACTTTCCATTCAATCTTGACCGCAGGGGAGTTATCGAGTTGTTTGAGCGGACCTCCGTGGAGGTATGTCGTGATAAGGAGCTGAGAAGGATTASTSGGCGGCGAGAGAAATTCAGCAAACGGTAGATCGCGTAGGGTGATCGGCTTCCCGTCCGTCGCGAACACCGTTGAAAGATCAAAGGCTGCGTATTGAAAGAGARTCAGGCCGCCATGGTATTGTTTCCTTCTAAAATCAAGTACACACCTCGAGAGCCCATCCTTTGAAGAGAATGCTCAAGGCGTTCTTTCCATTGAGGWRCTTCTGGCGACATGGTGGTCACGGTGAGAACTGGTCGGACGAAANGGTCGCGTCGACAATGAAACAACTGAACAGGGGCTTCACGTGGGTAAATGGGCGTTGTGTTGGCCAGTACGAGGAAGACTAGCCAGCCTTTTATCCAAGCCTTGCTTTGTGAGTCGCAGTCGGAATTCCTGRCAGCCCGTTCCAACGTGTTCATCAGTCACATCGATCCGACAGTTTGTCGATAAGGAAGAAGATGCCCAAATCCATYACCGTGTCATACAAGATCAAKCCACCCGCAGACTCAGGACCCGTCGAGCTGTCMRCACAGAAGGAGYTAACCTTCATCGTTGAGCCCGGAAACTCGTCGGAAACTTACTACGAATCCCTCAGAAAGGGTATCGAGACTGCGAGAACTGCGATTGGGGACGATCTGACTGCCTGGCGAGACGCCGTAGGCGCAGTGGAAGGAAAGAAGGAGACCAAGAAAACGATGTCCTACGGCGAAGATGATGAAATGGAAGAGTGACCCAGTTATAGTGAGTCATATACATCATATACCTTTGGTGGCGTGATTTTTGACCGACATGGGGCCTGCGCAGATCGTTTCTTAATGTTTGCACTCTTCGCACAATGTGCTCTCGGTCGGACTACAATGGCAACTTCCCAAGTCACATCTGCTAAAAGCGGTCAGAATCGAGTCCCCCAAACGCATGTGGATTCAGAAGCGTCGCTTTAGCCCTCACACGAACACCTTTGGGATCTTGCTTCCTAACGCGACTTCCCGCAGAAACTTACCATGTAATGSCGACCTCTAACTCCTGAAAATTAGACAATGTACTCAGTCTATCTCCCCCTTTCAATGGACCCAGTGGAATCACTGTTCTGTACTTGATGAGGCTGCCTCCTGCTCTCAATGAAGGCTAAATCGGTTCTTTCGGACCTCATCGCTTTTCGCATCTCGAAACAACGATTGTAGGACATACTTAGAAGACTACCAAACATGATGCATCATCGATCATCCTTAGTGACTACTCCAACCGTCCAACACCCCAGGTCTGCGGCCCGGAAAGGTTTTAAATGGGGCTTCTACGTCAGACTCGTACGAGCAACACGATGCCATTCGCCCCCCTACCATCATGTCACTTAAGACTGCCCAATGTGAAAGTCTCAGCATCTTTCAGCCGTTTCTCTGAACTTGAACCACACCCTCTCTGGCGGCAAGGTGCGGGACCAGACAGTGATCGTGATCGATTGATCGGCGTGATCGTGTTTCCGTCCGATCAATAGCGGAGGCGCCAAGGTATGCCAACGGGCCTCCGTTGCAAGTTGAACGTTGATGCTTCATTGCCGTCGGTCGCGCTAGATGAGCCCCCCCATATAGCTTTTGTCCCAAGTCTCAGTTGTCGTACGTCCGAGTCTTTTTGATACTCAGAACTCCAAGGGTGACTCTAGTTCGACTCTAGAGGAGACGAAGGCCAAACTATCAGCTGGAATCGTGCTCTGGTAGGAATGATAACGCTTGAAGCATTGAATGATAGGTCTATGCATGTGTGTGCCCCCAATAGACGAGGTACCCTCAACAGCGGTGACAAGACATTCGAACGAGGGCAATTTGCCGACACACTTGGCGTACAAGGGAAATCGAACGGCCCAAAAGCGCGTGTGATGCCATTACGGTGAAGATGTAGACTGAGGGAGAGGCCAAGACTTTGGAGGGTCGCAACGAGACTCGGAGTTGAGATGCCGTAGATGTGTCGTTGTTTTCTGATCGAGGTCGATGCTGAAGCGTAGCTAACCCGGAGATGCAATGTGAACCTTTCTCGATTCGGTATTCGACCAGTGATGTGGATTATTTTGGATATAACCCCGCATTCAGCTAACGTGTAACATTTGGGGCAGAGAAGAGAAGTATCAAGGCAATGACGATACTGGCTCAAGAATCTAGTCGGGAGCTAGTTAGATGATCGCGAAGCTGTAAGTTATAACCATCCGGCTAGATTGAGGTACACACAGACCAAGAGATACGCGCGGATGTTGAACGTTTGAGCCCCAGGTTGCCGACACCCTGCAACTGAACCGGTTTCGTCGTTCATTTACTACCAGGAACAAAGGAGTTTGCGGGGTTGGATTTATTAAGGTGATCATATCCGAGTTGAGGTGCTAGACGCAGCGGTTAGATCGCGGGATAAGACAATTCGAAGAACGGATTGTGATAAGCACTGGTACAACATGTTTCACGCTAAAAGTCCATAATTCTTACACTCTTACAATGTCCATCTGAGTTGACACGTCTTGTCCATATTCAACACGAGCATTTATGGGACCAGGGCTTCCTCAAGCCATTCGACATCGTCTCCATTGGCTTGTCGCCAGAAGCGTGTCCTGCGGTTTGGGACGACACCTAGCTCGACGTAGTCGATCTCGAGAGGGTCAACCAACACGAGAGCAAAATTCCCGAGCGCTTTGTTCCAGTTGTCCATCTTCTTTTGGTATTCTATACGCGCAGCGTTAGGGAAATAGTCGCTAGCGATGCGTAAAGCTAACCTGGATCATCAGGCGATGGCTCCTCGACTCTTTCAGGCCACTTTTTAGCTTCATCATCACCTCCAGATAACTTTGACCCTGGCGTAGGCCTGCACCAGCTAGCTTTCATGTGGGCTGACATGGTTTTGAACACCTCGACACGCTTTGTTTCCCAGTCAAAGTTGGGTTCCTTCGCGAGTGCAGCATATGCGCTCCCAAGCCCTGCATTTGCATGCTGACTCTGACTTGGAGGCATTGATACACCGGCTCGCATACATTTATCGTAGTTCTCGTGATGTGGCGAAGGAACGATGCTTGTTTTGCCAAAGATGCGAAACTGCTCGGATGTACCCTCAATCCACCACGCAACCTCGACGAATGGGTTCGCAAGGATTTGGGCGACTTTGGGCGTCCTGATGTCCGTTGAGCTGAGCAGGATAGGCATAGAAGGCTTTGATTCCGGAGAAATGAAGGATCGAAATATGTGCGAGCGAACGTGTGGACGCGTAGGTGAGTTTGAAACCGTAGAAATTTGGATCACTGCTCTTTTATTGAGAAACTGCTACCCGAATATACAGATGATGAGCATACCATTGGACTTCTCGTTTTTGGACAGAGCCGACTCGATGGCCAGTTTCCACCGAGGTGCAGCCATCGTAGATAGCACCGGTAAACACGAATGCTGCAGCCGAGATGAGATCAAGTCCTTTTCGCAGATGTACCTGATGGCGGGGAAGTCAATGGATGTGACGACGACAGAAAACCTATGGAAAGCAAGTTGGTCACGGGCGCGACGCATGGTTAGGGGTATCAGGGGCAGTCACTGATGAACTTCGTCCTTGTCCTCATCGTTCCTCACGAAACAACATGTCGTTCATCTGTTTATATCTAAGCATCGTCAAATTAGCTGTGCACAACCTCAATGATTGTGCTGGCACACAGGTCTCATCAGCATCAGGAAGAGGGCCCCTGTGGATAATAATTTGTTTCCGTTACGCGACCCTACATCAGCGCCCATCAAATAAAATGCTAATCTTATCGCTGTCCTGAAACAAACAGCAACGCGTTATTTTGGTCGAGGGACCGCGAACGCCTTGAGGTTGGGTCTCCATGCCATACTCCACATAGGTTCTTCACCCAGAGCCACCATCATCGCTCCTCGTCGTCCTCCAAAATGCCCAGAGAAAACAGCTTCAGTGATTCAGAGGGAAGATCGTTGACCCCTGACCTTAGCGACGAAGAGGAAGACGTCCAGGTTGTTTCCCCAACGTACTCCTTGTCGCCGGCACCAAATGGAACTCAAGATGTCTTTGGAAATGGGGCAGGGAATGTGCATGGGCACTCACACATAGGACCTTCGCAGTCGCAGCGAAGTTTACCTCGTTCTCAAGCACACTCAACAGCATCGCAAGTGCGACCCTTGTTGCATCCTCGCGAACGATTCAGGAAGGCTGTTCGTAAAATCATCGCGCTCGGTCATTCTGCTTCGACGTTTTCTCGCTCTCGAATTGGCGCGGTTGGGGATGAACCAGGTGTTGACCCTCGGAGGGACTCTGCCTATATCAACTGGGGACACATCCACCAAGACTGTGTTATCGAGGTCAATGACTACAGCAGTGTCAGAAGCTCGTTTGGGAAGATGACGAACAAAGAGTTCATTGGGATGATGGAAGACGAAAGAGCCAGCCAAAGGGAGCCTTGGGTGAAGGTTCGATGGATCAACGTTGGTGGTGTCAGTTGGGATGTTCTGAGCGCGCTCGCTCTCAAGTACGGTACGCAGTGAACCTTCCGTACCCACCCTTTGCTTGTTGCTCACCTAGTTCGTTAGAGATCCACCCCCTCGCCCTGGAGGATGTCCTGCACCAGCGTGATCTGAATCGCTCGAAAGCAGACTATTACAACAAACATCTCTTCCTGCGCGTCCTTTGTCACGAGCTCCTTGATCCAGAGGACACGTCGACCTACATCCCGCCTCATATGAGCACGTCTCTACGTGCGAAGGCCTACAGTGGACACCCAGCACGTGGCTCCACTTTAACCGAGCTCCCGCGCTCAACCTCACCTGCGCCGTTCACCCCAGAGGACCAGGAAAATCGGATGCACCATGCCATCAATGGGTCTCAGGAAAAAGAGGAGTTCGGGATCGTCGTTGAAGGTGTTCCATCGAACGCCGGCGAATTCGGGGGTCCAGGAGAGGAAATGGACAGAGACAACACGTTGTATGGAAATGGCACCGACATCACTTCCAAGAGGAAGAGCTGGCGGAGGACCAAGTCAGCTATGTCTGGTGTGGATGTAGAGAAAGCTGTTTCACCGCCTGCGACTGGACGAAGAGTGAGTTTTGGGAAGAAGCCTCCTCATCCTCCCCACCCTGCTACTGGTGGAGAGCGAAGTCTCAAGTTGGCCAAGTACGCTGCGTTAGATGAGGTACGTCGAAGTCCGTCCCTCGGACATTGGGACGAAAGAGTTTCGCGTTCTCATTCACAGCATTGATTGGCAGGTGGACGAAGACCATCGTAAGCTCGCGGAAAGAGAAGCGTCCATCGAACAACTCAAGAAAGGCGAACGGGTAAACGTGAAGGTTTCACCCATGTTTATGTTTCTCTTCAAAGATGGTAAGCATGATCCAACCGTTGGGCGATGCCAGCTTTTTTTNAACATCTCGGATGATGTAGGAACTTTCATCACCATCCACCCGAGCCCGGATACGAACTTTACGATGCCGATTATGAACCGACTGAGGCAGCGGGACACCCTTCTCAGGAAGAGTGCTGATGCTAGTCTGTTGCTCCAGAGTATCCTTGACTTGAGTGAGTTTTTTTNGTTTCCGGCATGAAAAGGAAGCAGTCGCTCATATCTACATCCCCGATACCTTCTTCTACTACTCTCTACACAGTCGTCGACCAAGCGCTAGAAGTCATCGATGCGTATCATCTCAAAATCAAAAAGTTCGAACGCGACATTTTGCTCAAACCAAAAATGAAAACTGTTCGCAACTGTGAGTCGATTACCCCACCAACCCGCTTGTCAATCCTAACGAAGCGGCACATGACGCCAATAGTGCATATCCTATCCGGCGATTTAATTCTCCACAAACGGACTTTGGAGCCAATCAAGACCATCGTCTATGGATTGAGACGTTACGATCTCGATCGATGCGCCGCTCTGGTTGAAGCTCAACAGTATCCAGGCCAGGAAAAGGAACCAGTCGTCGGGTTTATGACCCATAAATCCAAGATCTATCTGGTTAGTCCCGACTTCATCTCTTGTTTCCTTATCTCCCTTTTTCGTTCCGTGCCGGAGCGGTCCTCCCTGCTGCTCCTCGAGGCTGGCTTGGTTATCGACCTCGGCATCAACGGATATAAGATTAATTTATCTTCTGGCGCTGTTGCCTATCGGGCGTTAACATGGCGATCTCCAAGCTTTCGATCTATTGACGCCTTATGGATCCCTGTCGCATTGTCGATATGATGGCTAATTTCGCACACATTCCATATAGGCTGATGTATACGACCACATGGTGTACATCTTGACGAGTTTG
Source organism: Pleurotus djamor (assembly GCA_029747585.1). Classification (NCBI taxonomy): domain Eukaryota; kingdom Fungi; phylum Basidiomycota; class Agaricomycetes; order Agaricales; family Pleurotaceae; genus Pleurotus; species Pleurotus djamor. Next base: position 19,317 of record JAPEVF010000479.1, read on the forward strand.
GATATGTTTGCCGGTATCGCGGAGAATCTCATTGATTATACCTTCAATGTAAGTGACCTATTTATGACTTTCCTTCCCATGCTGAAGTTTTTTTTTCTTGTTCGGTCGATGTCGCGTATGTAGATGGCTTCGTATGAGATGAACGAAGTGATGCGAAGGTTGACGCTGGCAACGATCATTTTCTTGCCCCTTACCCTGCTTACTGGTTACTTCGTACGTGCTTGATCCCTCGTACATCCGCTCTCTTCTAACATTCTTTTCTTGGACGTATAGGGAATGAACTTTGACCCTATGTGGTCCGTCCAGCAAAACTCAGACTTACTGTTCGTCCCTCCGTCTTCTTCTCCATTCCTTCTTTCATGCTCACTATTTGATGCAGCTTTTGGGAAATTGCTATTCCTGTCATGCTGGTTGTGATACCGGTCTTCGTTGCCCCAGATATCGCCCGGCTGTGGCATTACTTGAAGAAAAAGATGATGACCAACAAAGTCGCCAAGGTGGGTTCTTTCCGCATCTTTTTCCCACTCAAAGGCGATATCTGAATCCCCTCCGTCACCTTTGCAGAAATTTAAAACGGCGTAAAATCGCATAAAATGACCAAGTTACCGCTCATCCGCGCTACTTGAGCATACGATATTGCATGATTGATACACGGACACATCGACATGCTCTTGCTTTCGCTTCATCTACTCTGGTTTCGGCATACTCTATATCTATTGTTTGGGTTCACGTTCTTATGTTCATGGTCATGGTTAGATAGCATCTCATTCGGTTCGGTTCTTTTGGACATAGTTCAAGTATATCTATCATATATCTCACTACATCGCTTCACCTTCCTTTCTCATCCGTCAGTTCTATCGCTCTGTCTTGCATGTCGTCTCCTTACTCTATACTCGCCCCTGTTTGTTCTCCAACTTACATAAACTCCTTCAGCCCGGGTGGCTTGGTACTTATGCACTCGACCCCAACCGTTCGAAAATTGCGTTACGATCAACGGTGAATTACCTCGGTATTCCGTATTCAATATTCGTGGAGACGAACTGAAGGCAACCGGAGATAGTACATATTAACATACGCATTCTACGCACAAACTGGACGACCAGTTTCTGGGGTCTGTATGTAAGGGGAAGAGAGTAACAGAAATACTTGATACAGTGGGGTGTCATGAGCTCCAAGTGCGCATGGAAGGCAGGAACATGTACAAGGCACGGGAAACCGGAAACAGAAGGACAAGCGGGGTGGGGGACACGGAACGACGGATAAGATCGTGAATGGCAACGTCGTAAGACAGAAGAAGAAGCAATAGATACCAGCACGTAGGCTGTAGGGAAGGGTCATAACCCAAGGCCAAAAGCGCAACNGAAGAAACTATATGGCAGACGACAGATAATCCAAGGAAAAATGAAAAGATACAAATACAATGAAGCTGATGAGGGGGTGAGAATAGATAGATGTAGAGTAGGCTTGTAGGGTCTTTATCGTTAAGGGGTCGTGAACGTCTTCTGAACAATGAAGATGTGTACCTCGGGAGGGAAGCATGGGAAATATGACATGCATGGACGTTGGATAAAAAGGAAAAAGAGGAGGCTGTTCAACAACTGGGGTGACGGATATTTGGCGGAGTATGCAAAACGGCGGGGCTGAGAGAGAGGCCCAACGAAGACGAGCGAGAAAAACCAAGACGCATCCGCATCGAAGAAAGCGGAATCGCGAAAACATCAAATTCGCCATCTTGGCGCAGTTGACCGTGGACCTTGTGATCGAGGGATACCGACATCGAAGGTGTCAAGCCTTGACAAGTAGACAATTAACCATCGACAACGGTCAATTATATTCGCTCCCCTCTTCCTTGTCTCCCTCTCATCTTCTTAAGCCGTATCTTCTTCTCCCGCTGATGTCTAATGCCATCCCGCGAAGATGCGATGCGTTCATGTGTCAACCTCCCCCGATTAAGGTAGGTTACATCCAAGGTTGAGCTTGCGTCACCTTGATGTTATAGGGGCGATTGTAGAATGCCGGATATGAGGCTTCGGTTTCGTGGGAGCGAGGTTTTGGGATAGATATGAGCGGATACGTCGCTCTGAGAGGGGGCATGGTTGCTGGCAACGACTGGGAGAAGGGGAAGTCAAAGGAAGAAAAGGGGGTAGGGGCCGCGAGGAGGAGAGGAAGGAGAGGGACAAGCAGAGGCGGATGCGTCGGCGGTGATGGGTGGACTTCCCAACGCGCGGCACAGGACGAAGGAGTAGAGCAAAAGCATAGATCAAAAAATATCCCACGATATCATGTATGACGGAAAGAAGAAAATGCATGTTGTACAATGTACAGCAATAAGTATACAAAAAGGGATTCATTCAAGCAGACGGAAGGCAGAACACAAAGGACCGGCGGTGCGAAACAAAAGGCATAATGAAAATCCAAAACCGAGCAAAGGAACATGGAAAAGTAGGTACCACAAAAAACGAATTCTGATAAACCAAAAGGAAACGGAAATGTAAATGAAAGCAGTGCAGTAGTAGATGGGGAAGCAGGAAGGAGGAGCGAGTGTCGCAAGTCCAGAGGGTGGTGCGATGGTTTGATCTTGAGGTTCAAGTTCATGGATGATGAACCTCTCTGTATCCAGAGAACCCCGCGCTTGAGGAGCCTGCATTCTTCGGAGGAGGGACATAGTCCTTGTGAACCCTCATATGTTGTCCGAGGTTATCATGTCGACTGAAGTCCTTGCCACACCCAGGATACGGACATTTGTGTGCTATAAGCGAGGTATATCCCCGAAAATCAATGTGCTGTCCAACAAAAACAAGAAGAAGGGATACTCACGTTTGTCGTAGGTATGGATACTCCTCACATGTCGTTTCAGATGTTCCCCTCTCGCGAAACATTTACCACACCCATCGACGACGCACGTAAACATCCTCGCACCGCCCGCTTTGCCCCTTCCACTACCACTTCTCTCTCCTCCTCCCGATGCAGCACCACCACCAGCAGACATACTTCCCCGTCTTGCACTCCCACCACCAACTGCATCCCCAACTAAATTTCCATCTAAATCTTCATCGTCCCTCTCACTCCCTCCAAGATGTCCGCGTTGCTGAAGATGATCCCAGTTCGATAACGTAGGCACTCTCCTCCCTCTCGATTTCTTGGTCAAGTTCGGAATAGGAATGGGCACAGGTAACGGYGTACTCTGTCTCGTGCGTCGTTTCAATTCCACCGGGCCTGAGCYAGAACTATTGGTGTTGACGTTGACARGYGGGTTAGAGGTRGAGTTGAATGTCTGGTTGGAGATACGGTTGTGTGAGACGGAGACCGAAGGCGTGGGGAGGACACCAACGCCATGAGCATGGCYATGATGGGCGGAATTACCACTACCRCCGTAACATCCTGYTCCYCCAACCCCAGGAAGATAATTAACACCAATAGGCGAAGAAAACGGYGAYGTCGGGGTCAAGGGAAGAATCGAMGTCGCACTCGTRCTCGTCGAYGCYGAMGAATGGGAAGACGAAGACCCAGCCGTACTTGTACTGCTTACTTTCCTAGTGCGGATACCTTGGGCGTCAACTTCGTCACTGTCGGAATAATCATAGTGATACTGTTGTTGTTGCAGCTGTCGGTGAGGATGKACGGGGATATCGATGTCATGGTTGTGATAACGATGATGATGGTGTTGTTGGTCGRCGAGRGTGTTGTAGACGTCYGGGTGAACATGGGASGAGGARGGCGGTGGTGGGCCCGCGTACGCTGGGTAAGGCGTGTATCGAACATTCGGCGCAGCCGGCGCACGCAACCGCAGTATACTCTCCGTGCCCGGGGCCGACGCCGGTGATACGACATACGCATGACTCTGACTCTGACTCTGGTTCTCATGGTACTCGATGTATTCCCGACGCTCCTCATCAAAATGCGTGTGCGTGGCGTCCAAATATACCATGGAAGAGTCGGCCGGAAATCCGGACGGCRCACCGTTGGAAATGGGTTTGGAGGGAAGAACCGTWGCGTCCAGATCGACGTCGATGTCACAGTCGTCTTCACCTTCGGCGTCSGCATCGGCGTCGGCACCCACGTCGGGATCGGTGGTGACATCATCGCCTCCACYWCCGCCATACACCACTGCCCTCGTAGTATTACCGTGACTGTGACCGTTCGTATTCCATTCAACGGCTAAAGGATGTGCATTGACGTTGACACTGAGCCCATTGTGTGCTCCATGGCCGGCTGTGTCGATATGGGTAGACATTGAAGGCGCAGTAGGCCCTTGGCGATGTGGATGGAGACCGTCGGCTAGTATGGGAGATGCCAAGGGCGAAGAAGAGGCGATGGCTGCGTCAGAGGATGACATCGCCGGAGCATGGCGGTAGCCAGAGGAGTCATAATGAGCCGCATCGAAGTGAATGGTCGTCGGTACTGAATAGGGGGATGAATTTGTCGCAACATGATCGTTGTTTGCGGGGACTGGTTGCACAAAGTATTTCAATAAATCACTCTGGCTGTAATAAAGTGAAACAAAGGGTGCACGTACCCAGTGAAGGAGATATGTCGGTGGGATGAGGTGGATGCGATGCATCGCGAACGTAGCCTGCTGCCGCTGCTGCAATGGAATGGGATGCAAAGCTGTTTGGKGGAAGTTGTCGCGGGTGCAGTGAAGCCTCTGGAGGATCTGGGTGCCACGGCATCGTCGATACACCGAAACGAGGCAGAGGTCGAGCTGCATAAGGAGAACGCGCACGGTCGACAGTAACAGGGAAGTGRACCATTGATGTGTTACTGAGCGTAGGGGGCTGAGATGRGTGTATGGYAGGAGAAGAAGWAGCAATATGAGATTCGGTKGAAGAGTTGTATAGCCCCTCAGATGGCTGTCGCTGCGAAGGCCAGATTGGTTGTGGCGGTTGATAGTTGTGATAGGCTTGAGCAGGGTAGGGAGGAATAGGAGAATGGGGTGCAGCGTTCAGATCAGAGAGGACTTGGGTGTACAAAGGAGAAGAAGGAGGTATGGGCTGAGGCGAGGCATACGGGGTCGAGTATGGGAGAGGCATTAGGAGGAGTGGRAGAGTGAGCAGCGGATTTGATTATAAAGGAGGGCGGAACGGGAGTGATCGCGAGAGCAGCGGTGGCCTGAGGCGTTGCGCTGCAGCTGGGTGTCGTGGACGCTTGGAACAAAGAGCAATATGAGCAATAAAGAAAAAATCGGCGGTGGCCACTCTCGCCCAAAGTGGATTGAAATGGCTCGGGACTGACTTGGACTCTCGACTCGAATCATTCCCTGGTTATGAACGAACGATCGATCGGGCTCATCTTTTNNNGGGATCTTCGATTATGTCAGTCCCTTGCCCGCCATCCAAGTTCGAACTGATCCAACCCACCTCGGTTCGTTCGCCGCTAGCCATATCCTGTCAATCGAAACAAGCCACGAGGCTCCCGACCCAACCTTGAACATTGCAGCTCTTCGCAAAACGATCAGCGCTTCCCGTCCCAGGCCGCTGTCCAGATAAACCAGATTCGGCGACTCTTCCCATCCAGCTCCCKTCCAAGATTCGYTGARGCCCAYCTGCATCTGAACCATCCCGATCCGTCCATTTCCTCTCTTGCCACCCTCRACACTTTNCGACCTTTTTCGCCCAAAATCCCCCCTCCGAAACGTCCGACGCCTCTTTTCCAAAAATGTCGTCCTCTCCATCTCCTGGCACGAACAATGCGGAGCATTATCTCCATATGGATGTGTTCACCTTTTTTGGGATATGAGGTGTTTTTGAACAAAAACCGTGGCGTTTCTCGGGTGCGTGCCGGAAATACGAATCAACACGGGTTTGTTTTTGTTACCTCCAGAAAAGACATATAGCCACGCCTGCACTGTAAGGTACATGTCACCCTTCACACCGACTTGAAGCTCACTGCCCGTAAAAGACGTACACAGATTCCGGAAGACTATGCACAATGCAACCAAGGCTATGACCAGCGTCCGGGCATCTTTCGTCCGTTCAAGATAAAAGGACRMTGACAGGCGCTTATTGACAACAAGCTCCATAAAATTGCTGCTTTTTGTCGATATTTAGATTATTTTTCCCAGTCATTCCCCCGGCGAAACCGATACTAGGATCGACGCCTCGCGACCGACGTGAGTCAGAGTTCAAATGTTCACTGCTTGCACATTGAACAATGSGGCGCATCATCCCACCCTTTACCCATCCTCCATGTATTYAATCAAGGCTCGTACGCGTGTAAWACTGTGCCARTAATCMCATTTTTAACCAAGTAYGATTCAYTAACGACAGGTATTTAACAGGTTTCAGGTCACNNTCGTTGTTCTTTTTGAATTCCGGGTTGTTTTACGCCGTGGAGAACGAGGGAGAGGCGCGTATCATGACGCGTAGATGCCCATAGTACGCCCAGAGGTGGCGGGGTATTGTCTGCTGCAATGCAGTACCATTGACTCATCATTGATCATATTATCACCTTGCTATTTAGGACTACGCGAACTCAAATGCAAGTCCGCATTGCTATGCCTGCGACGCTTGCCGAGTCCTCGATCCCTCTGATGATTGATCACTCTTGATCTCAAGGCCAATCCGGAACTCAGCTTTGCGGTTCATCGGTAACACGAAAGAGTCAGCTTTTCGACGCTCGTCGTTCTCACATAAATCTCGTCTCTCATCTCTCAAAATTCTTCTTGAAACCATGGATCGTCAGGCGCGTCAGGGCGAGGCGCGCAATCAGTCCACTTACATGGCCGTACGCTCAGAAGTGTATGGATGGGGCCTACTGCAGTGCCGTGTCATTGAATCATCATTCATGATTTTATCGCCTCGTTGTCTAGGACTACGCAAACGCAAACGCAAGTGCCCGCGCGCCTTGCGCCTTGCTATGCCTTTTGGCGGTTACCAAGTCCTCTCGATGGTCAAATCCAAGCACAAACTCAAGTCGGAGATCGGAGTCGCGGTCTGTCAATAATTTATCGAGTCACTTTTTCCGAGCCACCCATTGTTCTCACACACGAGTCCAACTACTCTACAGCTTCACCGCGTATCAGCTTCTTGGATGAAGCTCTTAAGCTTAAGACTCAAGGTCCCCAGCCTTTTATAGTAGGCCTCGTGATCGCTCAACCCACATCGGCTTGTATATGCCATGTTTCTTGCATCAATCACTGCGCTGTCTGCGCATCCACGCGTATACCTCCAAGTCAGTAGATCCCCCATTGTTCGTGCTCTGGTGGATCTTTCCGTCACCGCTTACCTACTCTTCAAGTACTAGTCCTGAGTCAAGCGTCTTGTACGTGTCAAGAGTCAGCATGATCGTCAGTATGATCCTAGAGTCCTTGGTCTGGGTACCACCGTTTTGACCTGGGTACTTATACCTGTACCACATCGGCCTTTCCAAACCGAGCCATTGTCTATTCAGGATTTCACACCTCGGGCAAACTTCATGCTGTTGGACAGAGAGTCTTCAAGCTTCACCGCCTCGATCCCAACGATAAATAATCTACACATTTTCCAGCCGTTCTCTCGGTACACTTGCGGTATAAAACTCAACTACCCACCACGTCGTTTTTGCGGAACTTCGGAACCATCTTGTTTATCAATTATTTTCGCGCTCATAGAGTACTTCGATAAGTGATATGTGATATATGATGCTCTGATACTTCGGTGATGCATTGATGATGATAGTCAAGATGATTCGGTCAACCAACCAATGATACCGAGTCCACACGATGTTACCACGCACCTAAGTACTAGACTCGTACCTATCATGGATCAATGGTTTTGGAGGAACGGTACCGTTAGCTTTGTGAATCACTGATATCGAGTACACCGCTTGAATAACAATGACTCTCTTTGTTTATACTTAGAGCTCCATGTTCCATTCAACATTGGCAAGTCATCAAGTCATCCTCCACGTTTCAAACTCGTTGTGACACGATGGCTACCAACGCAATGCACAGCTAAACGGTAAAAGTGACGAGTGAGTCACATAATATCAGTTTTAATAGCTTTGATTATACCCTTCATTGTGGAATGCATGTAGTTTGCATGTAATTGCAGTTTGATCTTGACATCTTGACGCTCGTCTTCGCAGCCTTCATTCTCAAAATCTCAAGCGGTTTTCGTTATTATATACCAAAAGGACACGTCTACTAGACTACACAGAAGCAGTAGGTAGTATCTCGTCTATCAGCCACGGTAGAGAACCTAACGCCGTGGATATGAGGAATAGGACAAAGAATCCCCGAACGACAACACGGCGATGCCCTTCTTCTGCTGGATAGCTTGAATGACAGAAAGTCACACCAACTCGAATAGCTGAGTAGCCTAAGGACTCGGAACAAGCTTTTCCCTAGGTTCCAGAGCGATGAGAAAGAGAAGAGGGAGGAAGAGAAAAACAGCGCAGTCAACCCTTCCGGGTTCTTTGTTTCTTGGGTTAAACTTTGCGTTGATGAACTTGGTCGGGCCCTCGGAGGTACAACACTGCGAAGTGCGTAGTAGTGGAAGGTAGCAGAAAAAGAAGCAAGTCGGTTAGAGTATGCATTTTGATTGGTATTGGTCATTTGGACGAGTGGTCGGGCTTAGATCCCCTCGCGGGTGTGTTGAAGACCGCAGTTGATGTTCAGTTTCCCCGAATGTGTTGACGACCCCATTTGAAGTTCAGCTTCCCAGCGTGCATTGAGATGTGACCGCGATATCGGGCCAAAACGCTCAGACTTTCACGGAGGATAGACGAAGGGAGAAGAGGGCTTGCGGGACGGAGGAAGGGAGGGAGAGCTTCAAGCTAGTAGAAAAGGCTATCAAAGAGATCAGTGTGGAGTAGAACGAATCGTCGTAGCTGCTCGTCATCCAGTCATCCAACAACCTGGACCGCACGGAGCGGTAGTACCCAAAGTGCGGAAACTCTGGACTCTTTGGGACTGTGGCAGAGGCGTGATCTAAGGTGAAAACGAGAGTAAAGCTTCAGGCTACGAGATGGGGCCGATATCTACGCACCGCCTTATTCAAGTTGGATGTGCCATGGAAGGTATGAGATGCGTGATGCTAGATAACGGTTCACTAGTGACCTTTACCTTTCGGGCCCTCTAGGCATCCGATATCGATATGAAGGCCTCAAGGCAGACCCATCAGCAGGGAGGAAACGGTCGGCCATGAACGGTGCGTGAACAGTCTGCAAAAGGCCAGTAGATCTGGACAAGATTAAGAACGTTGAAAGTAGTTCCAAAAGAAAAAGTACGAAGAATCCTGCCAGATAGAAATTGCCTTCAAGTTGCATGTACTTCGAATGCGAATCGTGGAGTTCAGCGTTGCGCATCATGGCATTTGCATCGAGTCGGAATCAGATTGACGAGCTATGCCTTCGGTACGAGCACTGAGATATGATTCCATTGTGGGCGGCATTGCATGTGCGCCTAGACGGGGGTTTGGGTCCAAATCGTCGGCTTTAACACTTAATTCACCTGGACCCTCGCTCAGCCGTTTGCCGTTTAAGCCAGCTCTTCTCTGTCCGACTGAATTCGCATCCGTTCTGCTCCGTAAGGTCAGATGAAAGAAACACCGCACCGCAGAGATTGAGCTACGTACAAACGTAAATAGAAAAGCCGTGGAGACAACGGGCATCTTCCATGATCTTGAACAAAGTTAGAATGAACGTGGACGGCACGTTATATGCATATATCCGTATTTTGGGAACCACGACCCGGCGTCAACGACGACAAGCAGTGGTTGATGATGGTTCTGATACATAAACTCCAGTCAGCGTGTACGATTTGGGAGATACGATCGAAAATAGTTTACTTAACAACTTACTTAGTGAAGAGCCCTGTCATACAACCTCAAACCGACGCCTGTACGCGCGATCTCGATTTATCGATTTATCAAGGTCGTGTGGTTGACTTGATAAACTAAAGTAGGCAATTAGAAAGGTTAAAGCGTCGAGGGAGAACAACCTTGCTGTTTTACGTCCTACGATAAATTTACGTTGCCATGCGCTGTAGCAGCAAGCTTACGTCCTTTGGGACGCTCAATTGGCGCCTGGCAGCGTGGTTATTCGGGCCAACTGAACGCTCTGTCACCTGAGAGTGAAAAGGTGATGAATTCGTGACTTACATGGAAGGGAATGAGGATTTGTAATCAGCTCGCGTACGGAGAGTTCTGCAGTGAAGGCAAGGGATGGGATGTCACTATTTCCACGGTGTCAACCGATAGTAAGTAGAGGGGAGTCGTAGAGAAAGCACCTGCGCTGGGCGGTGATCGGAGATCAATCAACCAGATGCAGAAAACAGAACCAGTGCCACCTCAGAACAGATTATGGCGAGCGGCGGAGTGGGTTGTAACGAAACAAGCCCGTTAGGGTCTCCGGACAAAACGCCCATAATTGAATGACTCAAACTTGACTTTTGAGTCCATGCCGCGACTTGTGTGCGAGAGCAGCAGATAAACGCTCGGACGGAAATAGCTCCACTTGATTCGGGGAAAGGGATCCGAGACTTGCAGAGCTGCACTTGAAGCGAATTGAATATTGAACCTGCGAGCTTCGTATCACCAGCCAGAGTTTGAGAATGCTAGCACCCACCGATCGTGGGCACATTCGACGGGCAAGCGAGGAGTAGCAAGCAAGAATAAATGTGTTGTCAACTTCTATAACTCCAAAAGGTGAACTGAGGTACTTCTCTCGTGTAATTCCGTGATTCTACGGTCTTGGAATTCAGCTCGTTCCGATGAAGACTCTATAAGAACGGACCACTATCCCCACGATACATCCTCTCCCTCCATATCTCAGAGGTGCGAAGACATGCCCGAGCAGGGTGATAAGAAGGCTGTTCACAAGGATGGCGATCTGCCCGACCGGCCGCGGACAGTCAAACGGCAGCATTTGGTGGAAAACTCCAGAAATCGAACTGATCATACCGTTATCATGGCACCGATTATCCCAGAGCTGCTTTCTCTGCCTTCGGGCGATTCCGCAAACGGGCGGGCGTCGAACGCGAACGAATTGGTGGAAAGACTGGATTGAAATCGTTCAAGATATCTCATCAAGTAGAGCGACTTGATAAGATCATGTTCGCACAGTAAGTTCTCAACAAAAGATGCAAACATGTACTGACGGGATCATTCTGCCGTATGAGACGGCTTGTTTCTTGACTTATCAACGTATCCAGGCACTTGTTGGGTCCGTTTTCGTGTTCAATTCAAGAATCTTCTCGACTGCGCAAGTCAGTTCAAAACAGATCGACTCTCATAAAGGAAAGCAAATACCATCACATGAGTGGCGCATGACCTGACGGTGCCATACTTCCGAAAGCCGACCCAGAATTGTAATGACGAAGAATAAACCTTATATGGAACGCGATCTGGCCTGGGGTAAAACGTAAGTGAGAAATTGTTGGCTGGTTCTCGGCGGGGAAACACCTACAAGTGAATTCGGACATGCAACCTTAACTCTAATGCTATGATTCCTCTCATTTGATTTTGGTACGTTCCATCCTGGTCCTCGGGTTCTTGATAAGTCTCATAATTAAGAAGGTAGTCGAGTTGGCCGCCACTCGGCCTGATGTCATAGAGCAGAGGATGCATCAAATCAACAAGTCGAGTGAATGTAGAATGTCGTCACCTGCGTGGCTTCGAGCAATAACTCCACTTTTTCTTAGACGTGAAGTTCCTGGTTCAACGATGCGAACGGGCTCAATGAGCTTGAATCCCATGAAATGACAGATTCTCCGCAATATGTTATCGCCGTACGCCACAGATGTTGATTGAAACTAGAAGCTCCTTGGGTGTTCGCCAACTTTATTTTAGGTGGTCAGCGCAGACGAAGAGTGAAGAATGCAGACATAAAATACTGACGTGACTAGATAACAGTACTTCGAGGTGAACGTGGAAACAAAATATAAGAATCACTGTAGACCGGGAAATAAGTTTTCACTGCAGAAAGCGTTTCTGAATTAGAAGAAACTCACGTTTAGTCGCCTTGCCGTGAAAGACGCGACGAGTCATTTCCAATGAAATCTGTGCTGGAGCATGAAATGGTGGGAATGCAGACTTGCTAGACGTGGACAGAAGGGCTTACGATAAGCCACCTGATCCCCGTGTGGGTATGAACCGCAGTTCCAGACCATCTATCTGACAGCGAAGGACTGCTCATAGAATGCCAGTGAGACCGGAAATACAATCGAGCCAGCTGAGGAAGGATTCCCATGTTTCAAGATTGTGTCAAAGGAAGTAGTTCCGAGTAGTGAACGCACCGGAATGCAAAAGAACCTCTGCGACGCGATAAGCAACGTAGACATGGATGATCCAAGGACAATTTACGTGCCGTCGGAGGAAAGTTGGTTTGCGTGGGTGTTCAAAACCGAGCTGAACGTTGAGGGCCAAAAAANGGTATCATGCCAGTATCAGGCGTCGCGTTGGTGGAGCCTGCGGAGAAGGACGAGCGAACCTCTGCGAATCGACCTTGGGCTACATAACACGGACGTTCGAGACCGTGGCCATGGAAATTGGCTGTCAAAGGCAAAGTAGATGTGAGTACCTCAGGCATTGTCGGACTCGTGTAGGCGATACTTTATTGACTCGCATGCTGTTACTGAAGTGTTTTCGGGCGGAGGCACATCTCGACAACAACCACGATGGTATAATTAGCGTTGCTTCCACGGAATGATTCGATTCGTGGAATCATACCGCTGATAATCACAATGTCACTATTACGCAGGCTTTCCGTAGTGATTACATTCCAAACCGGGCTGGAATGAACCAGGCCATGAGAGTCGACTCCTGTGCAGGACATCAGGGGTCAAGTCGTCGAGTAGAAATCTGAAATTTTGGTCGCCTACCACTTAGCGACTATCGGTAGAAGCTCCAAGTCCTACGGACATTTCGCTTCGAGCAGAGAACTTGGTCGGAAGAAAATGTCAAACTAGAAGACCGCTCTCTGTGTCAGCGGTCCAATGAAGTCATTGGGGAAAACTCACCGGTAGTGTGCTTGACGTGGAGCGGAAGCTGAAATCTAGGTACGACGGCGATGCAAAGTGCCCTTCGCAGCTAGAACTTCGTTAAGTGAACCACTGAGCTTGTTTGAGGAGGACCCGTTCATAGGCTTGGGTAGAGCGACGAAGAACTAAGGGAGAGAAGATACATGCGTTGTGCGTGCAGCGCATTTCGAAGGCTGAATCCATTAAATGCCGAAACGAGGATACTGTCAATCAAGCAAGGGTTAGGATGGAAAAACAAGCATCCGTAACCAGGCTAACTCTGGTTGAGATGATCTCCATCCGCCAAAAGTAGTAGGGGATACAGCAGCAATGCGACTCACGCTTGATTCGATGAACTAGTGCGAGGTAAGTATCGCAGCTCAGCTCTCTTCGACAATAACTTTCTAAGGTTCGGCCTTGACGCAATTTCGCAAAAGACCTGGAGTGATTCTCCACTGCCTATAAAGCGTCAACGAAGGTTCGAGAGTCATGATTACTTTCTCCCTCGGTGCAGTCAAGAGGACGATCATGAAGATGGCTAGCAAGAGGACCTGCTCTAAACAGGATAGAAAATGGATGGAGGTCACCGAGGGCGACGAATGTCAGGGAGCCTGAGGGTCTGAGATGCTGGTGGTCAATGTTCAAGAGAGGTCCTTTGCTTGTTTGCAGAGATTCTCTTTGGGTCAGAGAGCCATGAGGCAGCCGCGAGGCCCATCGAAATTCGAAGATGCCATGTCAGTGTCACGAGGGCTCGACGCGTAGTTCCAAAACGTATCACGTGATATGCGTGGGTAACCGGTTCCCACGTCCAACGTCCACGAAGGCCCAACGAAGGCCCAACGAAGGCCAACGCAGCCGCTGACGACTCACTTGGGTGTCGCCTGGCTTTGGTTGTGTATTTCGACCTTGTAGGTGCCGAATATCCCACTCGGAGAAGATGCACCGGATTTCGGCACTTCCTTTGTTCCTTGGGATTGAATCAAAGGGACAGGGGTACGGCGAGTCAGGGCCTGACATAGGGGCACGTTGTGTACTAAAAAGGTGTGGGAATTTGATGCACGTGGCGGACAAGGCCAAACAAAAAGGCAAACATAAAAATCTTCCTCCCCCCTCGAGTCCTTTTGAAGAGGGGTTGCCCCTGTATCACCCACCGTACCGACGCTCTCCAGCACGCTTTTCGCCAGTTATACGCTCTCAGCGACCCCAGAAANGCCCCGCCAGCATCCCGCCATCCCGCAAGACCCATAGAAAGCGACTTATCCCGGGAAACGCCGTTCCTGTCGCCACAAACTTGACAACAGCATCCCCAGCCTTTCTCGCCAGCAAAACGACCGATTACAGCGATGGTTTTGGTTCACAAGCTCAAGCAAATGGAGGAGCTTGATCTCAAGCAGTTCAGAGAGGGCGAGGACGACGCAGAAGGTGAGGAAACCACTCCAATCGAGGCGCCAGAGGAACCGGAGGCAGAGGTACGTAGCCGCTCCCCTTTATGACCCGCCTTTCCGCTGAGCCCCAGATAGACCGCCCCCGCCGTCCAACCTGAAGTCGAGGCTGAGGCTGAAGCTGAAGACGAGGAAGGGGCCCAGTCAGATTCCCCGTCGGCCTCCAAGAAGAAGGGTGCTTCGCCCCCCCGTAGGCCGATCACTCGATCGCAAACCACACCTGGTGGCTTGCGCCCATCGTTCCGCAAAGTTCATCAGACTAACGAATCCGATACAGAACAACCATCTGCCTCCCCCAGAGGCCGCGGTCGCCCCAGAGGCAGCGCCAACAAAGGGAAGGGTAGAGAGGTCAGCAAGCCCACGTCGAATGGACCGCCTGCAGCAGGAAGAAAGCGCCCTATTACCGAAGTAGAATCCGAGGACGAGGGGGAGAACAGGGGTCCGAGCAGGAGGAGGGAGTCGTCAGAGACAGACATCTCCTTTTCCTTGAACATCTCGCGAGCCAACACAGAGCCTCCTCCTGAACCAGCCCCTGGGCCCAGTCAAGAGGACACATCCATCAGCGACGCATCTCGCGCTATTCGCTCTCGTGCTACGTTGCCTGTCCCAGTCCCCAATCTTACGAAGAAGAGTCGTGGCCGACGGGTTCCGACGAAAACCAACGTCACAGAGCCCGATCCCTCTCAAAAAGACGCCCGTCTCTATGTCTGTACCGTCGAAGGCTGTGGAAAATGTTTCCATCGCGGCGAGCATCTCAAACGCCACATCCGCTCAATCCATACCAATGAAAAACGCAAGTCTCCCGTTATCTTCGTTATTTGATCCTTATCTGAAACATTCCTGACAGCCTTCAAATGTACCCATCCTGCCTGCGATAAGTATTTCAACAGGCACGACAATCTCTTGCAGCACCTCAAGGTCCATAAGGATCCTGCGCTCTTGCCAATGGCCAGGCAGAACGCTCGCGCCGATGCCTCTGGCTCGGTAGCTCAACCATTATTGCAGGTCCCGCCCGGTTTCCTTGCCAGCATCCCTACTGGGCTATTCCCCCAAACCGGCGATCCGGCCGTCGACTTCTCCACCAACTTGGCTATCGCCTTGCTTTCCACCCTCAGAAACAGCGTAGCTATGGTCCCAGCCCTCGCCGCAGCAGATCCCTCCTCCCCATTCAGGAATATGGGAATGGAATCCTCGCTCCGCACTGAGATGCCGTAGATTCCCGTTGCTGACTCTCAGTGAATTCATCATCGCCACGACTCTGGAGAAGATGTGGGTATTCATTTGACTGGGACTCACTGGTCGTTTGCAAACGAGTCGCCACGATTCCAGGTTTGTATCGTGTTCTTTCCATAGTGAC
>JAPEVF010000048.1:0-148824 GCA_029747585.1 Pleurotus djamor
CACTCAAGCATATTACACACAGCAGGGACTCCGGGAGTCTCCTTACCAGTCAAGTATATGGGACTCCCAGAGTCCCTAAATCCCCTCCAGCATAGTCAAGTGGCGACTTCCCCTACTCCGCCATTTTCCACACAGCTAGGTACTCCCGGAGTCCCTACACCCATCAAACTGCTGGGACTCCAGGAGTCTGAACACCAGTAAAAATGTATTATGTAGAGCTGGGACTCCCGGAGTCCCTACACTACTCCAGCATACCATGTAGAGTAGGGATTCCCAGACTACTCAAGTATACCACACAGCGGGGACTCCCGGAATCCCTACACTGCTCAAGCATAATACATGCAGTGGGAACTCCCGGAGTCACCACACTAATCAAGCATATTACGCCTGGCTGGGACTCCCAGAGTCCTTGCACTGCTCCAGTATATCCTAGCTTGCACTCCTGGAGTCCCGGAGTCCTTATACTGCTCAGGTAGAATACACCTTGACTCCCTGCACCCATTCAGTACATCACAGACAGCTGGAACTCCCAGAGTCCCTACACCAGTCAAGCACATCATGTGGCGCTGGAGCTCCCGGAGTCCCTACATCTGTTAGATATATATATATATATCACACAGCTGGGACTCCTGGAGTTCCTATGCCAGCCAAGTGTAACACAGTGGGGACTCCGGGAGTCCCTACATCACTCCAGCATATTAGAGCAGGGATTCCTAGAGTTCCTACACTGCTCCCAGATATACTACTCAAGTAAACCAAGCAGCTGGGACTCCCAGAGTCCCTAAACCACTCCAGTGTATCATAGCTTGCACTTCCAGAGTCCCCACACTACTCCAGTATCGCACAGCTGGGACTCCTGGAGTCCCTACACTGCTCCAGCATAGTACACACAGCAGGGACTCCCAGACTCCCTAGTCCTGTCAAGCATAGTACAGCTTGCACTCCAAGAGCTGAGTGTATCATGTAGAGTAGGGACTCCCGGAGTCCCCACACCAGTCAAACATCTATTACACCAGTCAAACATATCTCAGACAGCTGGGACTCCGGGAGTCCCTACATCACTCCAGCATACCATGTAGAGTAGGGATTCCCAGAGTCCCAGACTACTCAAGTATACCACAAAGCTGGGACTCCCGGAGTGCCTATGCCAGTCAAGTATAACACAGTGGGGACTCCCAGAGTCCCTACATCGCTTCAGCATAGTATACCTGGGACTCCCGGAGTTCCTATACCACCCAGTATATCATGTAGTCTAGGGACTCCCGGAGTTCCTGCACTGCTCAAGCATATTACACCTGGCTGGGACTCCCGGAGTCCCTACACAATGCAGGTATATCACATAGCTGGGACTCCCAGAGTCCCCATACCAGGCGAGTGAATATCAGACACAGCAGGGACTCCGGGAGTCCCTATACTACTCAAGGATACTGCACGCAGAGTCATGACACCAGTCAAGCATATTACACACAGCAGGGACTCTGGGAGTCCCTAGACTGTTCCCACACATACTACTCAAGTATACCAAGCAGCTGGGACTCCGGGAGTCCCCAAATCCTGTCAGATATGCATATATCATAGAGCTGGGACTCCCGGAGTCCCTAAACCACTCCAGTGTATCATAACTTGCACTTCCAGAGTCCCCACACTACTCTACTATCATACAGCTGGGACTCCCGGAGTCCCTAGCCCTGTCAAGCATAGTATGGCTTGCATTCCAAGGGCTGAGTCTATCATGTAGAGTAGGGACTCCCGGAGTCCCCACACCAGTCAAGCATATTACACACCAGGGACTCCCAGAGTCCCCAACCCAATCAAGCATAGGACAGTAACGGACTCCGGGAGTCCCTAGACTACTCCAGCACATACTAACGTATGCCAAACACAGCTGGGACTCCCAGAGTCCCTACACCAGTCAAGCACATCCTGTAGAGCAGGAACTCCCGGAGTCCCAGCACCTGTCAAGGGTATCTTGTAGAGCTGGGACTCCCGGAGTCCCCAGGCTACTCAAGCGTATTCTCAAGCATAATATATACTGTGGGGACTCCCGGAGTCCCTATACAGAACAATTAGATATCATACACAGTTGGGAATCCCGGAGTCCCTACACTGCTCAAGTATACCATACTACAGCTGGGACTCCCGGAGTTCCTACACTGCTCCAGCATAGTACACACAACAGGGACTCCTGGAGTCTCTATAGATACACCCACTCACCATTTGTGCTCAGGTTTGGACTCTGGGAGTCCCAGCTAATGTGTGCTTGGCTTGTGTTGGGACTCTAGGAGTGCCAGTTCCACTCTCTAGCTGGTGCAATTTTAGTTGGGACTCCCGGAGTCCCTATGCTACCTTGTACGTGGTGGGACTGCCAGAATCCTAGCATGATCTGCTGTACCTTTCTCTACTTCTTCCACATACCAACCATATCAGTAACCCTTTTCATTTCCACACTTGTGGTTATTCAAGTACTTGGGGTTATTGAAGTACTTGTGGTTATTCAAGCACCTGTGGTTGTATAGAAAAGCTTCATGCAGACAATCTTTTCCTCCTTGTAACTTTCATATAAAACTTGAGGACATATCTTTCATGCATATATATATAAATACCAAGAAACTTGATTTGAGTTTATATAATGAGATTCAATGGTTGGGAATACTACACAAAGTATAATCTTATTGAATATATCTTTCAAGTCTGTAGGACTTTCATCTGGATGTTTTAGAAGTTGTAGATGTGGTAATGTTCATAAAGTCCTTTTCAATACTTTCTATATACTTGCAGTTTCAAATGAATGAAACTCATAAGTCTTATTATCTATTTCAGAGATGTTGAAACTTTGCTTCATGTTAGTATCCATTAGCTATCCATATGTTTGGAGTTTCAGATTCCCTATACTATATATCTCTACTACTACTCTCAGTATCAGCAGAGACTCCCAGAGTCCCATTGTCTTCCACACCCTTCAGCAGGTGCAGCAGTAGTGAATGAGAATGGGACTCCCGGAGTCCCTACTCATTTCTGCTCCAGAGTTGATAAAGGTATTGGGACTCCCGGAGTCCCTTGACTAGAATGCTTGTCTGGTATAGGGACTCCGGGAGTCCCAGCTACTCTCCCTCCAACTTGACAAGTGGTGGGACTCTGGGAGTTCCTTCTCAGCCATGATTGATATATATGTGGCAGGGACTCTGGGAGTCCCAGTATCCATTACTCATGCTACATCTGCAGGATGTGTTTGGGGACTCTGGGAGTCCCTGGCTGAGTAGGCTTGCTTGACATGTCTAGGGACTCCGGGAGTCCCTGCAATAATATGCTTGACAGATGTAGGGACTCCCGGAGTTCCAGCTCTACATGAGGCACTTGAGTAGTCTGGGGACTCCGGGAGTTCCTTCTCAACTATGGTTGATACATGTGGCAGGGACTCTGGGAGTCCCAGTATCAGTTGCTCCTGCTACATCTTGTGGGCACTCCGGGAGTCCCTAGTGTGTTATACTTGACTAGTGTGGGGACTCCCGGAGTCCCTAGCTGGGTAGGCTTGCTTGATATGTACTGGGACTCCGGGAGTCCCTGGCTTGCTCTCCTCTTGTCCCATGTCAGATTATCTATGTCTAAGGACTCCGGGAGTCCCTAGTAGAATGTGCTTGACTGATGTTGGGACTCCGGGAGTCCCAGCTCTACACGATTTGCTTGACTAGTGGAGGGACTCCCAGAGTCCCTAATCTCCTCTACTCTTCTTCCCTCTCAGACATGGAAGGGAGTCCCTCTGCTGCTGTATGTGACTGGGCATGTGCAGGGACTCCGGGGGTCCCCAAGAATATACTACTGGAGAGGGTGAGGTAGTAGGGACTCCGGGAGTGCCAACTGCTCTACCCACAGCTTCTACCCATGTATATCAGGGACTCCATGACTTTGCCACCCGAGCAGACCAGAAAAAGGAGTGCGAACAGTGCAATTTGCTGTCCTCTCGGGAGGATAAACCCTAAAACCTAGGGTTTATTTCCTCCCTAGGGATGAAAAAAGGAGTCCCAAAAGTCCTTATAACCCCTTGCAACTTCTTCATCCTCCCTTCCCTCATCTTCGTCTTCACAACCCTTGTTATCCAATCCCATCCTTCGTCGCCAAGTTCCTCTTCCTCCTCGTCGTCCTCAAGTTTCGGGGTTGCATCTTCCTCGTCCCAACCAAACGTTGACGCGTGAAATTCCTAGTGGGAGTCGTGATGATATGGAGGGGATGATCGATCTGGATGAAGATGAGGAGGAGGAGGAACAGGTACCTGTTCGCCGACAACTTCCTGTCGGGGCTACTGCTCGACTTGGGCAACGCGTCATTGCTGTGGACTTGCCCACACCACAAGGGAAGGTTCAACAACCCATCGGACGTGGAACGAAACCTGTAGCTCATCAGTATGGGCCTAGCCGTAAGTAGGACAACCAATCTTTGTTTTATTTATCTATATTCAACTTATACTTGTACGTTTTCGTTTCATTCCTCCCCGTACCTATGTTTTCTTGGCCATGTTGATCTTTTTGTCGCGTCGAACGTCCGTACCTTGTATATCCCTTGTTCTTACTCAAACGTTTGACTCATTCAGACTTTTCTGCGCGTCTGCGACGCCTTGTTTCCCTTTACTTACCGTCATTAATTTCTGTCGCCCCTTCTATTCCTTGATAGCTATCTTACTTTACCAGCTGCTTCTATATGATGTTGCTTCTTGAACAATCAATATCTGAGACTGAGCCAGTACTCAGTGAATTTGAGACTTTGTCCGTGCGGATATAACCTGTGGATTTGTACAAGTCCGAAATGTTTACTGAAAGGTAGTAAGCCTCATGGTATAGTGGTAGTACTCATCACAATTCAGTGATGCGGTGTGGGTTCAATTCCCACTGAGGTCTATCCCTTATGATGATCGAACATCATACTTTTTACAACTTATAAATAACTTCTAACTTTACTTTTGTCTCTTGAAGTCTAGTCGTGCGAGACTTCTTAAACTGGGGTTGACCCTAGTGGCAGAGTTGTGGCGAGGGCTTCCTGGATGCCCTCACTCTCCCTGGGTACTGTTCGAACACAAATCGGTGGGTGAGAGAGTCACCGAACACCCACCGAACACAAGTCTGACTGGGTAGGTGAGTGGCGGAGGCTTCCTGGATGCCCTCACTCACTCTCATCCTGCTCGAACACCAATCGGTGAGTGAGAGAGTCACCAAACCACCCGACCGCAATCGACAAGTCTGACCTGGGTAGGTGAGGTAGTGAGGGCTTCCTGGATGCCCTCACTCTCCCTGGGTACTGCTCGAACACAAATCGGTGGGTGAGAGAGTCACCGAACACCCACCGAACACAAGTCTGACTGGGTAGGTGAGTAGAGAGGGCTTCCTGGATGCCTTCACCCACTTCCCCTCCATTCCATGTAGGCTGAGTGGAGGGAGGTGGGTGTCCACACCCAGGGAGGGCTTCCAGGATGGCTTCCCTGGGTAGCAGGTAGTGTGTCCAGGTAGCAGGGGTGTGTCTGGTGTTGCCCTAGGTGCAGGTAGGTTGGGGAGGAGGGTGGTGTGCTGCCCTGGGTGGGAGGAGCTTCCAGGATGCCTCCCCCGGCTGTTTGTCTCCATCCCAGGTCCCACCCTGGGTCAAAATTTCCTCCCCTAGGGGAGTATTCCGGAGTGTCCGCTATAACCCTAAGGTGGCCGGCTATCGTTTGTACTATTTACAAGCTATTACGTCTGACAGACATACATGGGGATGAGTTGTCTGAATATCAGGGGCGTACTAGTGGGTAATGGGTGGTGCAATGTGGGGTACCTGTATCGTATGGAGGGGGAAGTTCGGGCGCCGACGGCGCCAAGGGTGGTCGTAGCATAGACAGGTGGTCTCTCAGAGAGGCAGAAACGATATTTTTAGATCGGATCGATTAATTTTTGAGCCACATGGGATCAAGGAGAGTCATATATGCATCTAAAATTCGTGAGACAAAAGGAAAAAATCCTGGGAACACAGATTTGCGGGGTCGGAGCCATGCGATTTGGACAAGTTGTGTCCAAACGACGGTGCAAAAATCGCCCAGATGTGTCACAAAAAAACATTTGTGACAAGAGGGCGATTTTGAAGACACCCTGTCTTAAAAAAAATTCAGATAATAGTAAATCACCCCTAGGGGAATATGCGGTCTCCCAGTACAGATTCCTATTAATGAACTAACTAGTATATATGAACAGATATTATATAAGAACAATCTCAAATCCTTTATTCAATACCTGAACCTCAAAGGTTATACCAAGTTGTTGAGAAATTCCTATTGGTTGTGGAGGATCGTGTTGGCCCAGATTGAGCTTAATATACTGTATTGGATGATTGGACTCCTTGGCATGGATCACAGCCTTACACATAGAATTCATATATTCATCCTTCTTTGATTGAGAGGGAGGTGAAGTTTTTAATCTGGTGAGATTTGGAAATATATCAAATAAGGCAAATGGTGAAAAGCTTAGAAATATGAATTCAATTTCCCTCAGAGTGAAAATTGAAGTATCCATCCAAATGGGAATGTTTTCAAAGTCCTTTGTAGACCAAAAGTTAATTGAAAGGATTCTAAGGGCCGGAAACTTGGCTTGAAAGGAGGAAAGACTTTCGTCTTCAGACTCAAACTCAATTCTGAAGGTGTGAAGATGGAGTAAACTGGGAATGTGATTATTTGATATGATTGATGGAAGGTTACACCATATATTTGTATAGGTTATGTCAACAAATGCCTCTAGTTCTTGAAGTGGTGATTGAAATGATGCAAGATAGTTTAGCAGTGCTTGGAAGTCATTAGAACATGTTCTGACACCTGTAAGCTTAATACAAGTTTGAAGCCAGTTCAATGGATAATATAAGCACATGCTATAGCATGGCCCTATGGCAGAATTCAACTTTATGTCAGGTCCTTGGGTGGCTGCTTCAAAAATTCTAGTAATATCACACTGAGGGCTATTCATTTGAGTTTGCAATTAGATATTAAGAGAGTAAGCTCAGCAAACTTACCAAAATATCCAGGTAGAATTATCACTACTGGAAACAAGTTGGCCTCCACAGGATGGGCACCACACAGGTAACATATCAGATATAATGGCCTCAGCTTCACAATAGTCTAAAGTTGCTGATTGATTTTGTGTTGAAAGGGCAATTGCCTGTTGATAGGATACAAGCTCCAAGTTAGTGTTGTTGACAAATGACTGCTTCCATTCACTAGATATTCCAATACTCTAGAAGACAAAAGAGGTGAGTAATGATATTTCAAATGAAGGAAATGTTATACTCCAAGATATGCGCTGAATAGCTCTGCAGGAACAACCTCTGAAACATTTTCAAATAGCTCGCCAAGAACAATAAGAGGATATGAGACTTCTTTGATGGGAACATAAGACTGAATTTGATGATAAAGAGTGGGGGCAAGTGTCAGAAGATCCACCCTTTCATAGTTACTAAAGTATACACATGTTAGTGATAGAAATCTACCAGGAAGACAAACAAAGTCCTTACCTCAAGGACACCAATACTTGCTCAACAAAGTTCCTGTAATCAGGCATGCACTGGCTTGCATTCTGGACAATCTTCTCAATGCTTAAATCAGCACTGAATGCAAACAGTACCGACCAGATCACTCGACGCCAAATTGGGCCTATCTGGGTAAACTGGAGGCCATATTTGTAACGGCAAACTTCATCAACAAATAATTGGATCATCGTTGACAAGCCCCCAAGTCGTTTTGTGCTCTCAGCAGCAAAGAAATTGGCATGTCGTGGGTCTTTCAGTTCAACTGCCTCAATGATCCTTCCAGTAAGCATTGTTGTAGTAAAAAGATTGGCAAGCTCTGTATTCATCTTGCTGAGAAATATGTTCCCAGACAAGGTGAGAGGGATAGGAGCAAACACCTCCTGCGCTTCAAGAAGAAGTCTACAGAGTGTGGCAAATGGCTCCTTCTTGGGAATTTGAATGGCAGAGGATGTTAAGGCCGCAACGGTGGGCAATGTCATGGTTAATCCTCCACCAGGAACAAACACTGTAGGCCCATGATAGTTATGGATGATATTGTTGTACTGATCACGCGCGACATCATTGTAGGTTGAAATCTGAGTGATGCCACCTTCTGCGTTGATATAAGGCATCGTGCACGTAGTAGGCAATTGCTGAGGCTGCGAGAAGGGTGTAGGCACGGGTAGATGGTGTCGATGATAACGATGGGAGCGAGATGATGGTGTGAGAGAAAGAGTGCCCACACCGGCGCTCGACATTCTTGATGCACCTTACAGCCGCAAGCCATACAGGGAAGTCCCCTATCAAGGGCTTCCATCAACGTCGCGGGCCGTTCTTCTCAAGATGCATGACTTGGACGTACTCTATCACTGGATCGCTGTCTCAAACACAAAGCGTTTCACATCATTTCATACCTACTAACTTCGTTATATGACGGCGAATACATCGATCACCCTACTAAGTACAGCCAACACCCGCCCACCCTTTCCTATCCGCAATAGCGCGTATACTCTACTTACAATGGTGTCCACAGTGTAGCTATATTTACTACTCGAACGCATGGTGCCAAGCTCCACTCACACCGAATCTTTCCATGCAGTATGTTCATACTTCCTCCCTCCTTCGTGTTGTTCATTGCGGGTGTCATCCAGCTCGCTGGCATCGTCTTGCCGTGGCGGGAGGACTGTACGATGATGACAGTTCTGCGAAGAATATGAGTCGAATGAAAAGACCGATGAATGACGGACTCACTTTCATCAAAGAATTCAGGCCCGGAACGGTTCCTTTCCGTCCGCACTCCTCAGCTACCTCGCATGTTTCATCTTCACACATCCATCACCACCGTAAAAGTACCAGCAGAAGGTCGGGGCTACGGGTGGAGAAGGCGCGTGGCGGTGGTGCCCAGCTCCGGCTCGCATGACGTCGATCGAGCTCGGTGGTGTTGTCCTCTTGGGTATCGACATGAGGGCTGAGACAATAAGAGGCTGACGACTCAACGAGAGAAGGGCTGGGGGAGGGCGAATCATGATCCGTCGTGCAAGGGGTGATCTGAACGTCGCGTCGACCAGTTGGTTGGACGGTGGAATCAATTTAGTCATGGTAGTAGTCGACGTCTTTGCGCTGAGCCAGACATGCTCCAACCTAGAACGTCCTATGATCATCTACCCGCCGCTGCGAACGAAGGAACCGTTTCGAAGCCTTCAGACACGGCTACACCGACCATATCAACGACAGGCTCAGTTAAAGGGAAGGATGATGCGCTCACCGGCTTCGGACAAGATTATCTCAGGTACAACATGACTCCCATCTTCATCGTCGGCCATCCCGAAAGTGCGAAGCCTGTGAGGCTGAAGGATCGCAGAGGGAGACGGCTGTTCAACAGCATGTAGGGCGTACGCGTCTCCTCTAACATAGGCTGATCATATTGCGAGCGAATGGTTGGAACTTTGGCGTAGGATGGGAAGCGAATCGTTGTGGTGGGTGGGTGTCCTTGGTATCCTGCCCATTTCCCTAGGCTATCCTCCGTCCTTCATTCGTCTAGCCCTCACGCCCGCTTCGTCGTCGTCCCCATTCATACCAAGATCGTCCATTCGCCGTCGAAGGTTCCCTACTTGTCCGGAGGAAGTTGTTGGATGTGGAGGAAGGTCAGAGAAAGCGACGGAATGCGAAATGAACGTTTGCTGCCGATAGGACATGCAATAGTGACGGGAAGACTAGAGAAAGTGTTAGTAGCGAGATGAAAGCAGCGGGTGACTTCCTCACCAATATCATGGGTACGCTGGCATCGTGGTCGTTTGGCCTGATGGGAGGGACGCGTCATCTTGTCCACGTGATGACAGTGAGATAGGAGACAAGCGTTTTCGACCAGCGTTGCGCAATGAGAGGACAAGTGTCCGTTATCTTGACTATTGAAGCTTCCGAGACGATCTCTTATGTGCTCGAACTCTTGTTTCGCGCGCCAGACAACGCTTGGAAGAAAACCCGAGCTCAAGGATTTGGTTGGGTAGTTCTTAGACTCAGAGTGGCGTGTATAGCGACACAGGCATGAGGATTGTATCATACGATTAGGGTGCTACAATATTGTATGTACATAGTGTAGGATCAAGCGAAATACGAGAGGAAACATGTACTCTACGCTGACAGGCAATCATCTTTCGGCGAGAAAACTAAAGTAATCGATGTGAGGTTCGGAACGACCTTAGAGCAATATGAGAACTTACTCTTGATAGTATATCAGAGGGTACCTCGCTTGAGGCGGTGGTCTCTGCGGACGGGCTGGGAGGTAGGATGGTTCGGGTGCTGTGCAGTTGAGGGGTCAGTAGGTAGTGAACACGCCATACGCACTGAGAGCCAGGGATACGACAAGAGTCGCAGTGCTTGGTAGGTCCTAGATGGATGATACACGGTCAGTAAAGGTCAACAGAGAAACTAACGAAGATATACGCACCAAGATCCATGCCCTATGTAATTCAAATAATCCTCCATGCTTGAAATTGCGGTAACAGTCTTGATGATGGGTCCATCAGCGGTTGCGGATTCTTGAAAACGACGGCCAGGAATGCGTAGGCCCGAGGGACATAGACACCCGGCTCCACGACGCTTCAGCACCGTGAATATGGGAGCCACGTCCTCGAGATTCCGTCCGATAAGCAGCTCCTCCGGCTCTACGACGCTTAAGCACCGTAAATATGGAGTGGCCGCTGGGAGGCCCGGGATTTGCACGGCTCTACGACGCTTCAGCACCGTAGATATGTGCGAACCCAAGCCTCGATGAATATCAGACAGCTCTCCTTGGCTCTACGACGCTCAAGCACCGTAGATATGAGGGAGCCGTCACCATCTCTCGACGCTGAACGAACGGCGACGTTTCATCCGGCTCTACGGCGCTTGAGCACCGTAGATATGGATGATCCAACGCGATCCGTCACCCGTGATCCACGCAAGCCATACTCAGAGGCTCCACGACGCTTGAGCACCGTAGATGAACTGAGACGGCTGCTGATCAACCCGCAGCGCAGCGTAGACACCTATCGTGAGTACATAACATGGTTCATCCGGCTCTACGACGCTTAAGCACCGTAGATGTGGATGAACCATGGCTCTCGATCTCCTCGATGACCACGCACAGCTCTACGACGCTTGAGCACCGTAGATATAGGCATGATCATGGGGGGAGGAAAGAAAGAAAGAGGGAGAGCGCTGGAGATGGGAAGATATCAGTATCGTGGAAGCGAACAGGCGCAGATGATGCCTCGAGGTGATTTTACGCACGATGAGGATGGACTTGACCCGATTGGAGGAGAAAGGACGGCTCTGGCTTTTGTTTTGCCTTGGGGTTCTCATGACCTGCCAGTACTGGCGCTGGTATGGAAGAAACGGAACGGTGCGTGGACAGCGTAACTCTAATTTGAAGGGAGCAAATGTCAGCGAATGGAGGAACGGACGGACATCACGAGCGCTCACCATTTGAGCATGGTCGTAGCAGGTCAAGGTCTATCGGCCGACGAGGTTCGAGGTCAGTCTTGAAGTATCGTGAAAAGCAACGACGGGATGGATGTTGTTGACCATCAATCCTGGAGGGACGACGCGATCGGTATTGAGGAACATGCAGTGCTTGACCCATCTTCATCGTCGCCACGATGTCCAATGTCTCAGACGAGGGAATCTCCGCGGCGGATACGGTACTGAAGACATGCTAGGTTACAGGACATGTTGATGGTGCCGTTGAGTTGCTTGAAGCCCTGCGCGTAATGGCATTCGTAATGGAAGGCATGGGTAAGGGAGTTCGGCCGGGTGGCTGGCCCAACCTCGCGCTGAGGTAGCCAGAAGACGACTAGTCTCGGGGCGGCGGGGAAAGGAAGAGGCAGAGACGTCCAAGCTTGTGACAGACCTACAGAGGACATCAATAACACGAACGGATTAGCTCGAAAGGATGGACTCACCAGCGTCAGACGAGACGTCGAGAACTACCTCTTAATCCTGTCCATCATCCATCTTCGCAGCCAATTCCTCGTCAACTTCCCCACGTTTCGCACTCAACACAACTTGTGGTCTCCTCGTGAAGTCCTGACTCCTCGCTTGAGTAACCTGGACAACGCAGCCGTAGACGTTCAGGAGCTGGGATGTTGAAGCTAGAGGAAGAACGGTAATCGAACCATCGGGCAGAGTCGCGTCTTAAAGGGTACCTTAGTTCATGAAAACGGAGGAGGGAGATGAAGAAGGCTCACCTGCTTAGTATCCGCGATGACTTGGGCGCCATCCCGATGCTGTTAGAGGGGCAGCTAGATCGCAAGACCGCAATAACGTCCCCGCTGAATCTCCTCAAGTATCGAACACGTCATTTTCGAGAGCTGGAGGATCGATATTCCCAGTATTGCAGCTCTAAGGCTTCGGACACGCTGAACGATTTGTCAGAAGGATACTAAAGTCGAAATTCATTGGGTAACTCACCAGAATACAGCTTCAACAGCATCTATATAGGGAGTAGTGCGCACGTTCGGACCTGCCCCCAATGGCAGAGCCCGAGGTACTAACACATCCTCAGACTGCCAGCTCTGGGAGGCTACAAGCACAGGAGAACGTGTTGCGAAGGGCGGGACCTGGCGCGGATAGAGCAAATTGTCGATCGAGGAAGTGCGCATGGGACAGCAAATAAGAAGGAGTGGGCGGTCTGCAGAAGGTCGTTCGACGCTGGCGTTGGCAGGGAGCAAAAGGGCAAGCGTCGGTGGGAAAATACCTTTTCGGTACCAATGCCGGAGCCAATAGGCATCGACCAATTAGACTTCGAGTGACGTCATATTTGAATGAGCCGACAGTTACTTCTTCGCTGGTCCAAAGCAAGTCCTCCCATCCACTCACATGGCTTTTTCTCGAACCCATTCTACCAGTAAACCTGTCCATCGGCGCATACTGTACATGTCCTATGCACTCACAGTTCGAGCTGTCCAGGGCTTTGTCACCTGCGCTTTCATTCCCCTTCACTGTTCAGACTGGACCTGCACAAGACCTGCAACCTGCCTTGTCTTCAATGTTCATTTCACATAGTACACCGAGCAGTACGCTTTGACGGGAACAATTAGACTCAACCGCGGAACAAGAGAGACTTCGCCGAAAAGATACCTCGCTGAAGCGCTTGTGACGCGTACTTTCCCTCGCCGTCTAGCGGTTCTTTTGCTCTTCAAGCTTCAAGGCTAGACGGGCTTGTCAGGGAGTTTGAAGACGAGGACCGAGACTACACTGGTCAACGCCATTCGATCGCGACGCATACGACCGTTATCCCATTTCTTGCACCACTGGATTCTCCTAGACTCATTCAACATGTCATCCGACGTCCTAGCTATGACGTTGCCGTCAGCGATAACACCAACGTTCCAATCGTGACCATTCGCACCGTTTGCTCGTCCATGCCTTTGTACTTCGATCAACGACTTCCAAGACCTTGTCGAGGTTACCTCCTTTTGATTCGGTGAGTACGCCACTCTCGTTTCGTCCTCTTCGTGCTTCCACTCTTCTCTGTGAGCGCGTAGCCTCACGATAATGCAACTATGGCTTCAATCGGCCTTACCCTGTCCTTCCAAGCGTCGCATCGCCCAATGGTCCCAAATACCCATGCCTCGTTGTTTCTCCATGGCTCCAGGCTCACCGGATGCCAAATTGCCAATGAAGACAAATTCACTGCACTCAAGTTCACGACGCTCGAACGCGTAGCAGTAATCAAGCACGATGAACTAAATCTCAATGACATTGTCCCCTGGAGCGCAAGATTCAATATTCATATCGTCTAGTTCTCATCGCCCAAATTTGGTGTCAACCACCCTTTTTCTCCACGTCGCGGCGAACGCAACCATGGCTGACATCTGAGGATCTCGGAAGCATACGTTCGTACCTCCCTGACCCATATATACCCCGTGTTTCAGTGAAATACTTTCCCCAACTCTCGGAGTGCGTTCACCTTTTTGACAAATCTGCTTCCTTGCTCGTTCTCGTTTCGCGTTTCTCCCTTGGTGTTTCTCATTTCCCATTTTCCACTTTTCATTTCTCCTTCTTTATGTTATTTTTCGCGTTTCGAGTTTCTCATTTGTTGTTTTACGTCCGTAAGTATCTCTCTCATTGTTTCTCATTTCTCCTCGACTCTTGCCAACGTTCATACAGCTCGTACTATTCGAGGCCACACACCCTGCACTCCTACTAGATCCCTAGACAACTCTATACGAACTACCACCTTTAATTCCCTTGTTGAATCCTTGTCCCTTGCTCGGCGAGACCCTAAGCTACCCATGACCTCTGTAGAAGTATGCTCGCAACGAATAAGGTCCCGTCGCTACAAATACGACATCCGTTCAATATGCATTGCAAATCTTTCTAAAGCATGAATACGGTTTCGGAAAGGGCAGCAGGAGGTGGCTATAGCATATGATGGATAAGTTCTCAACTGATAACGCAAGCGAGTCCGTAGAACACTCACGAGCTCGAATTTGCTACTCAGTCAATCCACCCTACGACCGCGAATAACTCGGTCACGAGGCCAATCATCCTCCCCATCTTTACGGAGCGTGGTTCCGTAATGTTAAAGTCGCTTTAGCCTGCTTTGTTCGGGCTCGAAGCCTGATTTCATATTGGGACGCTCTTGGGTTGCAGTAGGGGGAGACGACGTCGATCGGTCCAGGAAAGCGGGCTACGCTTCGTAGGTATGTTATGAACGAGTGGGTACGTAGTCTCCTTGCTGTATTACCCCGAAAAATCGGTTTGTCGTTGTACTTCATTCGGCTCCGTAGACGACGAGCATGCTATTTGAGATTGCCTGCAACGGTCGTAGTCAATTAAATGAGGCGGGTAGAGATGCTGCACTTGGAAGCAAAATAACAGGATAGAAACGCACGAAAATCGATTTCCTGTGGAGCCGGTGTACCCTACGACCTCAAATAACTCATCACCGCCACTACGCATCGAGCTGGTATTTGAAGAGCGTGTCAAGACGTTGCTAACGCTGCTCTAGCACCCATCATTGGCGGTCGAAGCTTGGTTTTCGGAGGTGGTCGTTCCGGGGTACGGGGAGCGGAGGGGGCACGAAGGCGACGTTGTGAAGGGATTCAGAGCTCGGTGACGGCTGATGGACATCGAGGGAGCATGCTAAAACATAGATTAAGTAGTATGGACATGGTTCAGCGAGAGGAAGACGTACTTTCTTGGGAATGGTCGTGAATGGGCTCCTTGTCCCACGGGTTTCCAACAATTTTTTCATCTATATGTCCATCATCGTCCTCTAGCACCACCGTACCAGCACCCCAGCGTCACCCCAGCATCAGCACGACGGCACAACCCTAAAACGTTTGGGTTATGCGAGGTAATGGGGAGGTGATGTTGGCAGAGGCGCATCGCAGTGGAGGAAGCTAAGAGGTGCTAAGCACCTTCGAGGCAACAGCTGAGCACGCCTACACCGCATAAGATCTCAGCTATCGCCTTGCTCCGCCAAAAAGAATTGATGGAAACGCACCATTTTCGATTTTGGCACAGCCGGCCCATCCTACCATCTTCAATGCGGCGTGAACGGCTGGGAGGGGTGCCTTTCCCTTTCGGCAGTGTGTTCGTGTAGTGATAATCTCGCTCGAGCGTGTATCGTTGAGCGACGAACCCTCGTTTTCGGAGGTTGACGTTCCGGGGTACTGGGAAGGCTGGGTAAGGATATGATGCGAGAAATGACACAGACTGCCTCGGCGTAGCGGCTAAATGTGTCTATAAGTGATAGTAAGAAATTCATAAGCTTGTTGAACCGAAAGAATACAACAATAACTCACCCTTGAGAAACCCATCCTACCATCCCGTATTACTATAACTCGACACCAACCACGCCGTTCGCACCAAAAATCGGGCATCGCCTTGACGTATGGCTAACGCTCCTCCAGCCCATGTTGATGAAGGTCGAACCGTGAGTTTCGGAGGTGGCCTTTCCGGGGGTACTGGGAGGAGGGGGAGGGTTCGGATCAGTCTTTCCATTCACCAACGCCGCAAAAGACGAATCATCACACTCACATCGACTTACTGCTGTCCTAAGCCATCCAGATCCATGGGGACGTCTGTGAACTGTTATCCCGGAGCATTTTGCTAATACGCGTGATAGCTCGTTTAGCAACCATTGATATCGTCTCGGACAGGCGCGACGATGGTCATCCCAGGGAGTAGCTAGAAATGCCGAACTAGTCAGTTATAACATTCCTGCAGCGAAATCTTGCGAGGTCAACTCACCGCTGACCGCTGCCGTTTTCCTCCGCAGCGAAACTGTCCAACAATGCCGAATTTTTTGTCGACAAATCCACCGTTCATCCCTCTCCTCTGTTCACAGCGTTCCTATATGCTGGCGTTTCTGTATCGGTCGTCGTCTCGCGATCCGATGCGCTTTCATCCACGAAGCGGGTAGGGCGGTTGATTCTAAGTTTCGTTGGCTCAAGGATCGAGTTTTGGAGCCAGATACATGACTTCTCATCGAATAACTCGAGGCTGCGTGTGATAAGAGCAAGCGGGGGCGTTCAACGGACACGGTGTAAAGTTGGTGTCGATATTGGAGGAACGATGATGGTGGTAGAAGAAATGCAAGGGTCCAGCGCCAAAATCGCCCCTTTGTCGCGTACCTCCTGAAGACGTTCGCGTTGGTACGCCCAGTCCGAGTCGTGGCGCCCGATTGCAATGGCCTCGGAATCCACCTTGAGTTTGAATGGTGAGTACTTTGAGTCAAGCTCAGCAGATGTATAAGGGGATAACACAAATTACCAGATCTTCCGAACGAGGTTTTGATCCTAATTCTGCGTCACATCGCATCGCCAAAGCACATCGCTGTCATCCCATTGCTCTTCGTCTGTCGTCGCTTCCATGGCATATCCATCCCAATCCTCTACGAAGACATCGAGCAAAAAGTCAATGGCAGAGAAAACTGGAGCATCTTCGCATCTATCCAAGCCAGTCCATATCTATCCGTCACAAAGCAATTTACGCTCGTCATTGCCCCCCNTACGTGATCCTATCCCCGCTTTACCAAGAATACTTTCATCCATGACGAATATAAAAAAGCTCTACTTGGACATCGCTCGTCCAGAACCAACCATACTGAGCTCGATCCACCCCTCCACCCTCACACATCTCACTTTCATGGGCACCCTTTTCCCCTCTGCCCTCCGCGATGGATTGTCCGCACAAACATCCCTCAAATACTTGAGATTCTGGTGCTACTCCGGTTGTATGGATCTCCCAGCAAACGCCTTGCCCAACCTTCGGTTCCTACACTCCAGCCCGAGTTTCTGGAGTGAATTCACATCTGGCCGGTCTATCCAGCATTTACAAGGCCCTTCCATGAAGAGGGATCCCCCCCAGTCTCGACTTCCTCCAACCTGTGAAATCCTTGAAGCTTGAAGCTGCCAGTGTGACACACATGCGCGATCTCATACGGCACCTAAAAAGTATTGAGTTTCTTTGGTTGACTGTGGAGGACCCCGAAACCTTAGTAAGTCTGCGTTGCTCATGTTACCCTTGCGCAACCGTTTGTTTACCAACGTTCAAGGCAATTCGAGGTATTGCGCCACCCACCGTTAAGGATTACCTCGACATTCCATCCCAAAGCCTACGGTATTGCAATGTTGGGAAGAGCTCGTTTTCCATCGAAGATTACGATCGAATGTTCGCCAAGTTCGCTCATCTCAAGGTGGTTGATATCTGCTCATCGAGCAATTGCGAGCCCATGGTAGTCACTCGCTTTATCAGAGACGCCTCTTCGCCCGTCGTTACTGTCATCCCTACCCCGAAGAAATGGGAACAATGGTGGGAGATCATTCGTAGAGATCTGGAAGCATAGCGGAAGTACGTACCGTCCCCTAGCACCAGCTCTCAGAAACCACGACTCCACCGAAGTTCAAGCTTCAAGTCTAGTGTTTTTAACTATGCTTTTTTTTGGTGACGGTTTGCACGTAATGTTGGAACAGGATTCGCCGTGAGCCTCAAAGGAAAGATTGTCATACTCTGCGTGCTTTCGGTGACGAGTCCTCTTGTCTATCTTCATCGCTGTGGTCGACGATCCACGATCCATGAGGTGTTTGTGAGCTTACCGGCGTGTCAGGTGTGACACACGTCTTCCATCACCGTACCGTTCCTACTCTGTCGCGGGTACTCTAGCGGTTTGCCTATGGTAGAACATGAAAGGGCGAGCTAGAATCGGTTGAAGATACAAGAAGAATACATAAAATATGTACAAGTTACACTGGGAAAATAAAACAAAGCTGGACGACGTGCGTGTATGGCGTAATAGCGACATGTGCGTAGCACCGTACATAAGTGCGTGGAATGACGTGAGGTGTCGTTGATACAGGTAGGGACGTCGAGAGGAGCGTAGACTACGAATGAAGAACCATGTTACACAGAGGAAGCAACGAAAAGAGTTGGCCCAGTATGACGATGAAGAAAAGGCAGAACTCTACGTAAGTCGCATACAATAATCTGGGTTACCAGCAGGATTCTACAGCGAAAACACAAACGAAGATCAGCATACATGGAACCGAAGACCTCGACGCGACGAAAGACGTACCAAAGCCCATCGAGGGAACTCCGTGACCTTCCCGCTACCTCCACCAACGGCGAACGTGTACACGAAGACCATGACTTGAGTTCCACCGTCGAGCGCAGCGCTCATCAAGAAGTTATACTTCCTGAACCATCCGGGGCGGTAACGACGGAGGTAGTATTGCGAGAAGACGGCGAGACAGAACGTCGTGAAGACCGAGGAGTTGATACCGACGCTAAGGTAACCAAGCGTCCCTGGAGAAATGATATCGGTAAGAGAGCACATAGCGATTGGGTGGAAAGGGAAACGTACAGCAGAGGATGGGGGTAACGACCTTCTCCGCGTGGATGTTGGGGAAGTATCGGTGAGCAACCCAGAAGGGGATGGGAACGGCGAGACCCATGAGGACGGCGAAAGGAACCATCTATCAGAACAATGGGATGAGTGACCGGCGGAAAAGAACCATGATAACCAAGAGAGACGTACCCAGTATCTCCCGCCAGGTGAGTACAAATCGGCACCGAGGGCACCCCAGGAAATGGCGTTACTGTTGAACGACTGGACTTGTTGACCAGACCAAACGTTGGAACCTTGAACGTCGAGCAGGATCTCACGACGAGAGGAGATAATGGTCTTCATGATGACGTAGTTGAGGAGACCACCCTACATAGACAAACGCAGTCAGTCAAGTGAACGGCGGCGGCAGGGTATGAGAAGGATGAGAGGTTGGGTGAAAGAGGGGAAAAGATGGCGCGAAAAACGGGGGGATAAGAGAGAAGGCGAAGATATACGTACAACGACAGATCCAAGGCACTGAACCGTGAAAGTCACCCTCGGTGGCAACTTCGTGTACTGACCCATCTTCAAATCCCTAATCAACCCACGCGCCTGGTCGAGCGTGTTGTAGCCGTAAAGCGTGAAGTACATGTTAGCTTGAGGGTTACCGGGAATCATCGCGGCTCCGAGCATTTGAACGAGGGATTGGATGTTCGGGGAGAAACCTAAACGTTTGAACAAATGAATTAGCCGAAGAATAGCAGAAAGGAAAGTGGAGAACGTACCAGTAATAGCGTAGACGGTCATGACAAACGGCAGGAACAACGACGAGATGATGATGCCGACGATAAGACCCCACCATGGCAGGCCAGAGCCACCGGTATAGATCGTGGCCATAGCCATCGCGAACGAACCGAAGAAGACGGCGAGGTACCACCACATGGGTACTTCATTGTAAACCTTCATCTTCTCGTAGTGGGGGTCGGTGTTCTCGCCCTCCTGTGAACGGAGAAGGGTTCGTGATGAGCGCTGTGGACAACGACGCAGGGGAAGGGAAGATAGACGTACTCGGTACTTGCGGATGACCTCAACGATGTCCTTGCCATACCAAATGATGACGTGCGTAATCGTCGCTCCGATGGCAAGGTTGGCACCGATCTTGGCCAACACCTGCGAACTGGCGAACCAAGGAAGACCCTACACGAACAAACGACGGTCAGCATTACTAAGAAAGACTAGTGGATAAAGGCGGGGACGTACGACTTCCTCGAGCTTAGCGCGATCGAGTCTGAACGACTCATCAAGGATGGAAAGCTGGTTGAACCGGGAACCGTTGGGGAAGAAGAGTTGCTGCGAGAGGAAAGGGAAGGATTGCCCATTCCAAACGTTACGAGCGTAGCACGCGCAGAAGGCGATCCTGAGAACGAGGAACGTAGCGTCAGCGGACTGTTACTTGAGAGAGGACGACGGATGGGAAGATAATGGCAAAAGTAAAACGAAGATGAACCACACATGGGAATCGCATCCCACGGATAGATAAGGAGAAGAAAGATAACGAAAGGGGAAGTGGAATTGAAAGAAAGCAAAGGAGATTCGACGTACATGCAAATAGCCGTTCCGCTGTACAACGACAACTGCGTTGACAGCGGCGTGAAGAGAGCACCCATGGATCCGCCACCAGAGCCAACGTAGTTCCAATCGAGGCAGAGAGCGAACGCTCCAAGACCCTCGTTACCAGCAGCACCACCGAAAACGCGAGTGAACCAAGGTGAATCCTGGTTCGCAAGACAGAAGATGGAGATACCCGTCAAGGTAGGAGCTACGAAGAAAATGAAATGAGTTCAAAAGATCAACGAAGGGAGAGGAGGAAGGACGGCGTACCAATGTACTCAGGGAACCATTCCCATACGAAAATCCCAATGAACACGCTCCAGAAGAACCTAACACGCTTCTTCTGCAAGAACAACTTCTTCCCTCTGTGCAGAGCGTCGAAGAGTTGGACGGTGGGGATGAGATTCGGGAAGACCATGTAGGTTGGGTAGACGAGGAACGAGCGCATGAGTCCACCGACACCGTACCCGAGGAGCTGGGAACCGATAAGGGTGAAGATACCCACTCCAGCGTTGGGTTCGATGTTGTAGAACAGCTCATCGGCGGCGAAGATGCTGATAGCCAGCGCAGAATCGGCGGCGGTAGATGCAAAAATGGTGATGGCGACGTGCTCTTTGATGTCTGTCCAACGAAATTGATGAGAAGACGTTCGAACGAGGCGATCAAGATAGACTTACTGAACGGGGATGGGTTCATGAACCGCCAGAACCAGTTATCCGTCATCTGGAGGCTTGGTCGTGCATTGCCGGGACCAGGGACGATCTCTTCAAGGACGACACCGAGGATGTACGCGATGATCTGGATGAAGAGTTGACTGACGAAGACTGTTTGGGGACGGAAATACTGTAAAGTATGTTCAATAACCTTATCTATGCAGACAGAAACGAAGGTACGCACGAAAATTTGACCCAGGACGGCACCGAAGCAGGACAATCCAATACCCAAGAACCACATGCGGAAGGTGAAGACAGGTTGCGTGGGGTCGTCTTCGAGGGAAATGAGACGAGTAGCAACATCCATGTCCGTGGCTGATCAGAGAGCGTCAGTACAACCCGAACAAAAAACACCACCGAATAAACGTACTGATAGGCTTCTCCTTGCCATCCACACCCATATCGATATCCCGAATATCCTCGTAGACGTCTCCATGGATGGACCGCGCAATCTCGACCGAGTCCTTCCCGTTACCACGACCGTTGCCTTTTTCATTCAACTTTTCATCTTCGAGCGAGTCGCTGCGACGAGCTTGATGCAGAGTGGGCAACGCGGATTCGACGGTCGCCATCGTTRGGAACGACGACAACTACGAGCAAGGAGGAAAGGGGAGAGGAGGGAGGGGGAGCCGGATAAGCCACAGAAGAATCGTGGCTCGTGAGACCATGAGGTTTTATAGTTCGCATACGACGGCTTCGAAATCGAAGGGTGGGTGAAGCTTGGTTGGCGTGCGCCGCACACCCTTGGTAGATCCAGATTCCAGAGCGAGTACATGTGGTTCTTCGAGAGCCATAACGGCATAATACGTTCCACACAGTGGACAGGAACACCAAGCGGAAGCGTTAAAGATAGAAAGATAGCGGAACGTCCGAATGATAGGTGGCCGGGAATAGCTGGGACTGTGGGTATGCGTTCCACATGGACACTCTCGGTCTTGGGGGGTTTCAAGAGTGGGTTCTTGGCGATATGCTCGATACGTGGTGGGATTATGTTTGACCGACATGGGAATGAGCGTACCATATGGTTCAGACACCATCACCGTGATGCCAAGGAGGATACGTCCATACGCGCATTGTCCCAGAGGACATTGAGCGAGGGTTCGAACATGAGTTAGCCATGTTCCTTACTGACCCCGCGAAAATGAATGGGACTTGTTGCGTTGACGAGATCCGTATTTCACGGGGAGAGGAACCATCTCGGACGACGCACAAGTGCATGAACGACCAAGACGATTTTCCAAGAAAACGTTCCGTGCGGTCAATCAACGAGAGGTTGAAGA
Source organism: Pleurotus djamor (assembly GCA_029747585.1). Taxonomy (NCBI): domain Eukaryota; kingdom Fungi; phylum Basidiomycota; class Agaricomycetes; order Agaricales; family Pleurotaceae; genus Pleurotus; species Pleurotus djamor. The sequence continues at coordinate 22,431 of JAPEVF010000048.1, forward strand.
TAATGGACAAGCGGCGATTCGTCGATTGCTGCGAGGATGTGAAGGTGTCGAGATACGCTGAGTTTATGTCGTGGTCGTCTGAAAGAAAAACATTTACACCGGCGTTTACGCCATGTGGGGATAGACGCCAGGAGAAAGACAGGGGACAGTCTTCGGTGAAGAGTGTATATTTCTCTCGCCCCGGAGCAGTCTCATAATAAGTACACCCTTTTATAATGGCAAGTACTCGCCCAATATATACGTGTATAGACATGAGTAGAGTAAAGTACAATCCTACACATCAACCGGACAATTCGGATCCTCAACAGTCGCGACAACGGCGTAGCAATTGAAAGAACTGATAATATCATTGAAATTCAAAGGCTTAAAATCCGGGATGTCTTGAACGACTCCAAAAGATCGGCCAGTGCAGTTCTTCTCGCTGAATATAGAGCGATGAGAGCATTAACCATCGGACAGCGAGTGTGACGAACGGAGTGTCCTTACGCGTAGAATACACAGTTTGTATCAGGAATAACTTTGATGCTGGAGATCTTGTGTTGGTCTGCTTGGGCCAGATCGTTACAAGCACCTTTGAAGCTGCTGGGCAGAGGGACGGACTGCCCACTGTAGTTGTAATCATAGAAACCAGTGACCGAATCAGCCCGCTAGAGAAAGCAAGCTGTCGAGTCAAACGTAGTTGACGAAGTAGGCACAATGAACGAACAGTAACGAGCTTCTCCGTCTACAAGCGAACGTCAGCGATGTTCGACCTTGTGAAACGTGAAGGTAGCGACGTACATGAGCCTGTCCGTTAATAGCTGTGATGAGAGTGATTGCTATTTTGAAAGCAGCGAGATTCATGGAGTTTATGAACATGGAGAAGGTCTCAAAGCCGAAGACGGGTGAACGGTACACCGGAACCTTGGAAGGAAATGTGAAGGAATGAAGTATACTTTCTAACGTAGCCAATTCTAATTTAAGCGGTGCTATAAGCTATTCTTGCAAGTTCTAAGTAGAAGAGCGTCGATTATGAAGAAAGCTGAGCGACGAAGGAACCATGGCGATCGAAGGTTCTTGGTGACCCCTTCTCATCTCAGAAGTCTGGACGTCATCAATGGCTCAGATCCCGAGATGATCATCCTCATTTCCGGTCGTTTCGCGACATAATTGGCGATTGAGGTTGAACCCAGTGCGCGAGGGAGAGTCGAGATACGAACTCCGAAAGCGACTAGGCAACAACCTGGGTATGAGATACGCTTACACGAGAAAGAGCAGTGGTCCAGGCCGTCGAGAGGAACGGTTGCTCCATTCAAGACTACCCATGCGTACCACCCATATATCTGCGACGGAAAGCATCTACGAAAGGATGAAACGCCTACGAAACTACCTCGGACGAGAGTGAACTCATCTCATTCTGCCCACGCTGGCTGAACTCCCCGAGAACCTCGACACATCCCTTTCAATCATTCGTTCAATTTCTCGTGTGAGTGAACTCATCCTCTGGATTATGACGCCGTAACGATGATAATGCAGCTCTGATGTCAGGCCCGAATATCTCACCGTGGTCAACGTTGGCCCGATGACATCCAGACTATCAGCATCTCCCACATGATGCTCGATAATTGCTTTCCCCGAACATCGTTTAGCTCCAAGCGTCTCTCAGTGATAGGTACTGAGACTTCCTTTCCTTACGTGACGTAGATAGCCTCCTAAACGGTCCAAACGGTCGGCAATGTGGATTGTGCAAGCCACTTAGGGAGCACCCCTAATCCAGCAAGGAGGTTCATTTCAATCCGCAAGCGCCCGAAATCTCGCGCTTTCCTGCACCGTGATGATCTACGCTCACCCTCCATCTGTTCACCTGCGAAATTGCCTCGCGCATCCTTATACTCACGCTGAAAAACTTGCTCTTGATGAAAGAGGTCGATACCACGTTACCAACCACCCATAATCGTCAAGTTCGTCGAGACACTGCCTCTGGGAAACCGAGATCAGCTGGAGCACGCAGTACGTACTGTTCCGTGTATATTTCTGAAGTGTTTCTCATCCTTCTACGGCGTAGATATGAGAACCTCTCAACTACACCAACCTGTCGAGGCTACGACGAAGCGATGCTCGTTTTCCTCCCACCACGTCGTGACACGATGTCTGTGAATCGGTTGGCTTCGGTATGGACGTGGTATCTCTGAGGAGCGTACGGCTGGCAGGATAATATCGTAGCCATGGCTCTGAGAACGGCACCCTGGTACGCACACCGTCTTTTCTACCTCAGCCGCCCCCACTGACCGAATATTCTGGTAGCCCTGCGCCAACGTTGATGAAGCGACTGTGTCGATCCTAGGTCCCAAAATCTCACCTTCGTGCTTCGACGCAGCTTTGATGAAGACTCACTTGTCGTACCCTTGGAGTCCTTCGAAACTTCAGCTACGTGCGCGTGGCTATCCATGGGAATGATGTTGGATAATCTCGGACACGGAGGAATGAGAGGACGAGCTGAGATAGATGAAAAAGAGGGAATTGAGGGGGTGGAACGAAGGCGAGAAGGTCCTCATCTGGACCTCTGTGCTCCAGCCCAACTCGCATCATTTCGACCTATCTCTCCACGAACCCGCCAACTCCCCGCCTCATCTCCAGTGTATCGGGAATCCTTGCCGCTGAACTAGCGGCGGCGACGGTGGATGTAAGGGGAAAGACGATGAAATTGCCGACGAATCTCCACCCTACAACGAACGCACACGCAACCCTCGCCTCCGGGTCCTACCTTCCACCCACTCTCTCTCACGAAGCCTCGATGTACCTACGAACCTACAGCCTCGTCTCTCGATGCTCGTCAAGGGTACGACGATTTGGTCCCCGAGTAGACGATCTTCCTTAGGGATAAGAGGAGGATTTGTCGCAGAATGGACCATGAAGGCAGCGCCGCTACTGCCGTGCCTCCCACCACAATGTCCCCCGCTGTGTCGTTCGCGCTCGAACATCTACCAACCCCGCTACCTTCCACTCGAACGACCTATTCTGATCCGCTCCAACACAACCAGGCTCGTCCCATCCACCTTGCCGCCCCAGTGACGTTAACTGGTGGTGCTACCGAGCCCATCGGTTCATCACAGGCGACGGTGGACTTTTGGTGCAATGTGCTCCCCTCGCTGCGTCCTGGAATATCTACCATGCGCTGAGAGGACGAGGGAAAGTTGGATCACGATTCGTCCAGGTTGTCTCCCGGTACCTCCCGTCGGTGGCAGCTTGAACCCACTCTCCGTCATCGTACCCCAAGGCGGTTGATGCTACAGACACCAGACCGAATCGAATCACAATGATGATGGCTAGCCGACATCTTCAAACCTCCAACCGCATCCCATTATGTCCTTGACTATTTAACCTCCTACCCCAAAGGATGACGGCGGTTCCCAGTCACCGTGTCTATTACCCACCCAGACCTACCGCATGTCATTACGTTGCTCCGTCTTCGTCTTACCTCCGCGGATGGAGCTCGAACTCTTCTCTTGGCTACTCAAGAGAGTCCCCACGTCGTTGGATCCGGGTCATGTGTTGATGGAGGTGGACTTGTGCTTGATGAAGGGCACTACCACGAGACTTGGAGGGGCGGTTCGACGGTGACGCGGATGATAGTATGTCTTCGCCTTCTCCGTCCTTTTCATGCTTTTATTCAGTTTCTTCTATGCATAGCTACCAACGCATCTGCTAGATCGTCGGCGGACGGATGGGTGCCTTCGCTAGCACCATCAGTTCGTCAAGAAGTGCTACTACCGTCGTCGCCGAAGATGAAGGAGGCTGGACAGCAGCTTCGTGCCAGTCCCCGCTGCGAACTGATACTCACTTCGCCATGAAAGATCTGGCTGCTTGGCCTGAAGACGATCGAATGTCTTTATCAGTGGTACTTCGATTTTTTCTGTCTCTTCTGGACTTTTTTCTGGCTCGGACTCTCTAGTCGTATATCGATAACGTACCCTGGGCTTTGTCCATGGACATACCATCCGCACCGCATTCCTCCGACTTCCATATCCTGTTTGTAGATGATCATCTCTCTTTCCGTCCTTCTCCACGTCTCCCTCCTACCTTATTTGACGTTATATTTCGACTTCCATTTCATCGAACCATATCGTCATTCAGTTTCAGGCGTCGCTTTTCTCGGGCATTGCTTTGAGTACATGAATTGCATCCGCCCCAGTCACGTCGCCTAAATGGAACGTACCTGGACGGCTGTGTACAGCATCAAGCACGACAGTTCCTTCTCCAAGCAGCCGCTATCTATGGACTTTACATAATGACGGTCGACTGCTCCTGTACCATCCGCGTAAAACTGGAGAGGGCAGCTGCCGGTCAAGCAAGGAACCTGATGATCACACAGCATCGCATACCTTCTACTGTATGTGTAAATCAAAGCATTGTTTTATTGTTCCTTATCATTCTCCATGTCCGTACCGCAGGATGTTCAAGGCGGACCAATAACCACGTTGCCTTTGCCTTCATGGCTCACCTCCGCCTGGAGCTCAACAAGGTCTCGAGGGGGGAGCTTGACCTTATAATGCAAAAGCGGTAGGTTGGCCTATTCAATCTAAAATAACCACCACATGATGGAACAACACAGGAATACAAGAACAAGGAACAGGAAGCTTCGATGATATCGCGCACAGCCGATAGGTGATTGACGCTTTACGAAGTTCATCTAGATTCTAGGCAACTCGCTTGGTCACGATATCGTCGTTATAAAGACACGGCAAAGAGGGAATGCAACCCCAGTTTCGAGCCCTACACAATGAGCAAGCTATTCACCCGTGCAAAGCCTGAAGGTAAGCGTTACATGAACACGTAGAGCCTACAACTAAAATTCAGCACCTTCTACTCAGCTATAACGGACCAATTCCAATCAAACCCAGGGAGCCCATTTCCCAATAGATATCCCATAGTGGACGAAGTCCAACCGATAACGAAGAGCACACCTAGCTCCGTCAATAACGACAACCGTGGTGAAGGCATGCTCAATCATGTCACTGGTACACAAAACAACAGCAACCAAACCGAGACTTACGGAGGGGATAACTTCAATGGGACAATCTCCGGAGGAAACGTTGGTGGAAGGGGTAACACGAATACTATCCACGACAACAGAGGACCTTCTGGGTTGTTGGTTCCTCCTCTCCTTCATGCAGCGTCGCTGCCAGCAGACTTACCAAGGCGTGCACCACCTGTCTTTCGCGGTGATTATGGTAAGTCGGCTCAGGTCCTTTCAGCCACCTTCCGCTTACGGCGTCTCTCCAGCGATCTATGGAATGGAAATGGAGTTGTACACTCTGGAAGAAGGTATTGAGGAAATATTGAATGCGTTCCGCTGGGATACACAGCGAAAGCTGCAGGCGAAGATTGAGTTCGCTAGACGTATGCAAGAGGAGCTCAAAGCAGCGCAGGCGATATGATGATCCAGGCTTTGGCTAAACGTTCTTAAGAAGAACGTCGAATATTAGAGATGATTTTCAAATGATTTTGGAGAATTTGCTCGATTTTTACCATACTCCGAGCCTTTGCGATGCATCTAAGATACTATGGAGCGTGCTCTAGGCACCCATTCGTACCACCGTACCGTGGATGAAATGAGGGTCGGAGGCGTCGAAATATCCAAGCTTTCCTAAAATCTCCTATCGGGGAAATTTAGTGTGACTCATCCCATGTCTGCCTTCCCTTCCTCCCATGTACACGCATCATGAAGGCGATCCCACCGTCGCCAATCCAGACACGAGAAGGTAAAGCAGATCCTTCACCCCATACCACTATCTGTGTCCCAGCTGATCATACGCCAAAATGTCCAGTATTTCCACCAGAAATATGGTTTCACGTTGTTTCTGATATTGGTCGATACAATCGAAACGAGCTCTACCCACTCCTCCTCGTATGCCGCTCCCTCTACGACCTCTGCAAGCCCATTATATATGAGACTCTTCACGTTGACCATCAACGACGGGCGTATCTGTCAGAGTATCCTCGTACCCTGGTCCACCCAAGCAAGCTCCACATCCTCGAAGCCACCATATCTTCCAACCCTCGCCAAGCATCCTACGTTTCAAGTCTCTGGGTACATCAAACTATCAAGCTAGGCGACTCATACGAACAAACCTGGGATTCTATCACCAACATGCTCCCTTGTCTTACCAACCTCCGTCATCTCTCCCTCTCCCCGACACATCACAGCGACCGTGGTCTCCTTCGCTTCATCTCGTCCTCTGCACCCCTCTCGCATCTCATTGTGCTCTCCACCTGGAACTTCGCTGAAATCATGGACACTCTAGATCGTTTCAGCCATTCCATCCGATTTGTCCATCTACGCGAAAGTGGTGTCATCTCTCGACGAGGACCACAGCGTCCGCTACCCGTCTTATCTACCATCGAAGGGTCCTCCGAGATCTATCACACCATCGCAGAAAGCTCGCTGTTGACGCATTTGGCTTTCGCATCGAGGGATAACCTGAACATCAAAAACCCAAGTCTTGTCTTCCGAAATGTCAAAACGCTTAGCATTACCATCATTCACCCGCGTTACTTCGCACTCATCGCACCGCATCTCGTGAACGTCGAACTGCTGAAATGTGAAGTCACTCATAAGAAGGTAAATCAGCGTCTCCCTCCTTCCTTCCGTCTGAGAATTCTAGATATCTCACCGCAAATAAACGAAACTGATATACGCACTCTAGATACGATGGGCCGTAACCGACTTAATCCCCATCCCCTCGAGATCACTCAAATACCTCTGCATCAGCTACTTCTCCACAGACGAACAATCCCCCTTCGCATACGCTCTCTTCGCCAGAATCCCTTCCCTTCAGGTTATCCGATTCGCGATGATGAGTAGTAACATTGAATTCACTCGGTACCATTTCAGTCCTCGTGAGGTGAAACCGAGGCTCCGAATTGGGAATTCGCCGTTTCTAAGGTGGTGGGAGGTAGAGTGGGAGGGCTTGGATTTATGAGGGCAAGGTTTGTTGCATCGCCCCGGTGCTTTGTCCGCTTGTGAGACAGGTATCCCTCGACTAGTTCATGTTATTAGCAAGTTAAACGTTCGCAGAAAGAGACAAAGGACCTTGACGGATTTATTAACCGTTGGAGATTGTGTATTCAGCGTGAAAGACAGTGACGTATTCGTACAAGGTACAGACTAACGACACGACGACAATGCAGAAATACGAAGATCATATCATTCTAGTAAGTATCGCACCCGCACCACTTCAACCAGTTCCTGAAGATACTTGACTTGAGAGTCCGTCATATCGCATTCCTCGAAAGTAAGATTCCTGATCGACATCTCATACAGTTTTCTTTCTTGAAGAATGTCGCGCAGTGCAACATACATTCCATTTTTATGCCCTCGCTTGTTACGAAAGCATGCTTTGTGAAAACGGATACATCGTAGCTCGGGATTGGGTGGTTGAGGTGAGTACTTTGATTTGAAGAGTAACCGTAGCATTTGGATATCGCAATTTCGCAAGATGAGAGTCACCATCTTGGGAGAGCTTCGTATGAAGGTGTGGCCGTTGTTCGCGGTTAAGCCTTCGAGCGACAACGTGGGTGCTTCTGCGAACGGAATCAACGCGCAGAGTCGAAGAAGTACATGCATATCTTCTTGTGCGACGCAGGGAAGCCAGCAAAGGAAGGAGGGCTGGGGGAGATGGGTAGATTCATGGTCATCATGCCCGATATGTACGGCAAGCTCAAATAAGTCTTTGTTCAGCATCACGCTGACCATCTTCATAGACATTGCGGATGAGATGACCTTGGAGATCGCCGATTTTAGGCCAGATATATCCGCAACTCGCAATGCATCGATACGGACACGCTCATAAAATATTTGTAGGGAAGGGGAGGTGGGGATGATGGGTTTGTTGAAGATGCTGAGGGTTGAGGCGTCGCTTGAAGACAGTTGGAGAAATTGTAAGCGGGGTAGAGTAACCGGTTGGAAATTGGGGTCAGCGCCTGGACCGCGTAGGCCGAAGATGATAATTTTTTGTATGTTTGGCAGACATTTGAGGGTGCTGAGCAGCCAGGGTATAGTGGCGCAATGGTCAATATGAATCCCCCCAATCCCAAGATGAGTGAGATGAGGCATGGACTCGAAGTGCGCGTGCGATGGTAATGGAGCTCCAAAGAGAGACAGTGATCGCAAAGAAGACAACCCAAACCAAGCCGCCCCAGAAAAGTGGCCAGTATCTCTTTCTACGGAGATGGTCAGCCGTTCTAATAGTGATGCTGAGTTGTTACTTGAGATGGGCGTAAGCACTTTAGAAAGTGCGGTATGGTCGGGGAGGTCCATCCAGAGCTCCCGAAGTCGAGGGCCTTGAGATATGAGACGATCGATCAGCGGGCAAAGACTGTCTCCAACATCGGTAGGGATCATGACGCTAATCGAGAGGAGTGCGGCCTTGGAGAGAACCAGCATCTTTGAAGCATGTGGAGAGTTCAAGTTTATTCTAGTCCAGAATTGCGGGTCGCCCACTATTTGATCATGCCAAGCATGGCAGACTCGCAGTAGCACGACCCATTGAGCATGTGTATCAGGGCCAAACGCAGTATATGGGCAGGAAGCTTCGGCTTCGAGCTTTACAAAGAGAAAGATGGCCCTCAAGACATCGTCGGGAAGTTGGTTCACCGCGCAGTACGTATTGCGGCGGATGTTTAGGGCTTTGATGTGTTCTTTGTGACGTTTGACTTCAGCGACGATTTCTTCGTCGATGAGGTTCTGAGCATTGAAGTCAGTTGCGATCGCCTGTGCGATTCAGGTGAGTACTTCCTCAGCGCAATACCGGAGGCGCATTCTTACCATGTAGTGGGGAGAAGCAGACTGTCGATTTGCGAGAACGCCCACGCTGTATCCACGCGTTCACCTCTCCTCACGTGCTGATGCTGACTGACGCAGATTGACTTGAGATCGTGACTCTCATTTTATGCTCTGTGGCCTTCGATCTCAGTGAGCACTGCTGCATCTCTTGACGAATGGCTTTCTCTCCGGCACCGGTACTCACATCTGTTCTAGGTGCTCCCCTATTACCCCTGCAATGAAGCTCAAAGGGCACGCCGACGTTCCACTTGCTCCGCAATGTACCCACGAGACAAAGGAACACCCACTATGCATCTTGACCACCATGGCGCAGGGTTTGTAGTGAGCTTTCTTTCCTTCTATCTCGCTGACACAGATATCAGGAGCGAAATGGCCTCCAGAGATATGGACATCGATTCTATTGGAACTTGGATCACCGCATCGAAACGCCCTCCATCCTTTCCTCACTGTTTCCAGCAGTTTCCGAAACCTCACTCTGCCGTTGATCTACGACTCTATCCTAGTTTCCCCTCCGCAACACGTTGAAAACAGCGGACATATGGTCATGATAAATCATCATCAAACTGGGACATATGGACTGCGCCTCCAATCCCTTCTCCTCACTCTGGAAACGAACACCAACCTCGCGCGATTTGTCACAACGTTTGCTCTAGCGAGCTATGATTGCGGTCACCACGTCATGGTCGCCCTTCGTAGGATCCTCAGTCGCTTATCCAACCTCAAGCGCCTCCATCTCTCCGTCGTATACACAGAAGACCTCGCCGAAATGATCAAATCCCTCCCTTCATCAATCGCACTCACACACCTTTCCATACCAGCGAGTTCCACCTGTCCGGCTATTATACCGTTCTTAGAATCCCAGCGAACGTCTTTGAGGTTTCTTGCCTTCCCAGTCGGCTTTTTGCGGTCACCTATACCTGTGTCTTTCGAAGCTTTGAATACGATCAAGGGAGCCTCGGACAACCATATCTGGGGCGAGGTCGTCAAGAGTGCACCCATAAGGCATCTGGACACGGGGATACTTCCAATTTCATTGATTCAAAGCCTAGAAAGTGTGTTTTCCAACCTAGTGTCCATCAAGATGGACTCACTTGATGTACTTCACGTTATTGGGCCCCACCTGGACTCGCTACGATTCATCAGCATTACGGAGCCTTCAGAGGACGTCGTGGTGAGTGATTTATACTCCATGGACTGGCCCGGTACTTTAGTGTGACGTCAATTTTGAATCAGGATCATACACCCGATCTCATGAGAATATCGTCCAAGTCCATCACGTACATCCAATATTGCCGTCTTGGATTCGTTGCAGAGTCGGAACGCTTCCTGGTTGAAAGCTTATTCAAGCGATACCCATCGCTATTAGCGATTGACGTAGACGCCGCGGTTTGCACGTATTTTGGGGACCTCGGAAGTCATGGCACCTATCGCTACTATCAGCACGCCGAATGTCCGATTCAAGTCTCAGTTTGCTCACCATACTTTTTTGAAGCATGGTGGGAGCCAATCAGAGACTCTCTTGAGCTTGCTTAGCAGTGGTACGTGCTTCTCTAGAGTATCCTTAACGGCCTACTTATTATTTGCGTCATGATACACTCGATGTACATTACCTCACTTAAATTCTCCTTCACCTTCTGTAACATGATATCCAAATCATCCGTGTACTTGGTGTAGTGTAAGGATGACTTACTCGAGCACCTTTTCCCGAAGACCAAATCAACAAATCCAACGGATTTAGACACTTTGGCATGGGGTATATGACTTCATACTCAGGCATCCTGCTCTAAATGCATGCGAATAGGGCTTCTTATAGCATAGAAAGACTGAGCAGGTCGAGAGGCTGCTAGCAAAGGCCTTCTTCCCCTATCTCCTACAATAACAGGAGACGTGAGCTTCTCGGCGTTGGGCGGGTTACGTACTCCGCAACCATGACAACCTCCTCGACCACGACCAAATCCCTTGAGCTCATCGCGGCGAAATACGAATACGCGCCATCCAATACTCCTCGCAAAACCTTCAAACCAACTGATAAAGCTACTAAACGCTTCCCCAGTGCTGATGCTGCGTCAAAATCGCCTCGAAAGCGCTCCGGATCGTCGTCCAGCGATGGCCTGACTGTCAATGTGGATGGACGCTCTGCAGCGTCATCGGGATCTGACAAGCTCGGTGTATTCGTTTCACGATCAACACCAAATAGAAGTGTCAGGTCAAGTCCATCCAAGAAGGCGAGGCTAGACGGAGGCAAACAACGAAATGATCAGCAAACGGGCGTTGGAGACGGAAGGGGTAGGGGCAAGGCAAAACGCGGTTATGCGCCTCCAGAGGCGTACAAACATCTAAACCCGTTGACGGACTGTCTGAAACCCGACCTAGATGGTACGTCTCCTCTTATCCTTTCCATGAGAAGTTTGGATGTTCATGTGCCTTCAAATGTGACGTGTTGGTTACTGTTGCAGTCGTCTTCTGTGGTATCAAGTACGCGAATCCCCGGCTTACCATGCGCTCGAGTGCTCACTAGGTCATGTCCAGCCCAGGGAGGGTATCAGCGGAGAGAGGGCATCATTTTGCGAATCCAAATAATCACTTTTACAAAGCGCTGCACCTCTCTGGTAGGTTCCCCTGCATTCACTGTTGTCGTCGTGTATTTCTCACTCGTATGTGTCACAGGCTTCACACCAAATCGTATACCACCAGAAGAAGACGCGACATTACCCGACAGATTCAACATTGGGCTGGTAAGTCATCGTCTCCACCTTTCCTCGATGTCTCACTTATGTTTTCGTTTACGGTAGACGGACTTGGTGGAACGACCGACCTCGGATGTTCGTAAGCTCCCTCCCCTTATACACCATTTCCTCTCCTCTTTCGCCGAGAAATCGTTCTCGGAATTGTCGCACCTGGTCCGTTTACTAACGTAACCGGGTTCCTCTACAGGAAACCGAACTCTCCCAATCCGAAAAGGTCGCCTCAGTGCCCACCCTCCTCGCCAAAATCGTGCGGTTCCGTCCGAAGATAGTAGCGTTCGTTGGTTTGGGAATTGCGAGGGTCGTGGAGGTTGAGGTGCACAAGGTGTGTATTCCTGTGTCCTGACCTGTCGCGCAGCTTACGTTCGTCGTTCAGATGAACGGGAGGAGTGGTGGGCCGGCAAAGGGGTTGAAGGTCAAGAGGGAACCGGGGCTGCAGAGTTTCAAACTCGTATACCCGTCTTCGCAGGCTGATGGTGATCCTGCTCGTGCGTCACTTCTCTCTTGCTGTCTTCTACATCGTGCTGATCGCCTGCTCCCCTTGTAGATCCGAACGACGTCTCTGAAACGTTGTTCTACGCCATGCCTAGCTCGTCCGGCGCGGTATCTCAGTACCAGGTTAGTCTTCTACTTCTCCGTCCCCATTTCGCCTCTCTTGCCCACTCCTTCGGTTATCTTCATCTCATTTTCATTCGCGAATGCTGATGATGCTATACAGCTCGCGGACAAGATAGCCATCATGGAAGACCTTAAACGAACCCTCGAACAGATCAAGAATGGGTCATTGGATACAAGGCATTGTGTTTCTGTGGCCGCGAGGAAGATACCCGGACTGGACGCCATGCTGGGGGCGGGACATTGAACGTTGCGCCGCGATTCCTCGATCGATGCCTTCGTTCCCGTTACGACCGTCTCCTTCGAACTCAGTTCCTTCCGGAGCAGCTCAGCAATTAGCCAGCCGTCCAGCCGAGTTTCCAGGTGTGGTACCCGCGCCACAACGTTCGTGATCATCAAATGCGAACGACTCTCTGGGTGGCTTGAAGGCTGGTGGTAACAGTAACCACGGAGGGGAGAGAGGAACCAACCGTTGAAGCCGGTCACCAGCGTTACCCGCACGACCAACTCTCTACCCTCGTGTGGCTCGTCCGAGATCGAGAAGCTTTCAGAGCTGGGGTCGATGACAGCGGAGGTCACGATGCCTGTCGTTGGGTTAGTTCTTCCTTCTTTCTAAAGGGACGTTTCATTATGTATTTTCGGATGTAATTTTCTGTCTTCTTTCACGGACGACCTTCACCTTTGCCTTCATCTTTGTTTTCAATGGACTTGGACTCGGACGCTTTTCGATTCCTTTGGACTTGGTCGTGGACGGACTCTCTTCGTATATCCTCAACATATGCCCGAGTGGACACTTCCCTCTTTTCATTTCCCCCCCTTCTATCACTTCGTTCATTCGCTGATTAATCACCTCTCAAACTCAAGCTCCCCTCAATCAAGACGGTAACACGCTCCATGAAGCCTCTACCTCCCAAGGTCAGCCGTCCACGCATCAACAGCCTCGAAACCACCTGCAATTTTCCGCGATCTGCACCGTCTTCCCTACGCACAGGCTACGCCCCATCTCCTCACAAAGGAACGCGCTCTCTTCGTCTTTTTCTACGCGTAATGCTCCCAAGCCGCCCACGTTACCAGAACCACGCCCGCAGTCGTCGGAGTCAACACCTATCGTGCCACCGCTCTTGCCTACAGCAGGGTAGAAGGAGTGGTGTCCATTGTTGAGGCTGGCGAGCTTTAACCCGTCCTTGGCACACTGGCGATGGTGCCTTGGAAGCTGAAGAACCTCGATCCCCGGGAGCGGCTGTACCTCCGTCACTTGCTAAGCGAGCAGCGGAGGAACTTGAGAGGGATGGGGAGGTTGAGCTTCCCTCATCTTCAGCGTCATCCCCAGTGTCTACGTTTCACCGAACCAACCTCAGAGCGATCTTGAACCGATCTCTCTGAGCCTGATCCCAGACCTTTCTAGTGGACGATCGAGCGCGGACACGACACGGACATCCTGAGATTCCTACTCTCATATTTCCCCTTCTCTCTCATCCGCTATACTACAACCACCGCATCAGTCGCCCTCTCACATCACAGGCCAATCATCCCTCTTCTCCGAGCTCTCCCCGCCCAATCAGTGCGTAAAGAACGTAAGCAGCCAGAGGATACCTTCAATATCGCCTTCGATGCTTCCACCTCCACCAACGGTGAACCCGCGTTGGAGACGGCTCACGTTGGGGATATAGAATTCGAGGCTGGCGCGATCGGGCTACATTCTGTTCCGTCGCAGCGAGGAATCATTTGCGCCCAGGGATAGGGATATGATTTCTGTGGACGGAGGTGCTAGTGCTGTGTGGTTGCTACGAGCCGGTAGCCCTGCGATTCGGGATACACCGCCTACCGCATACGCCTCCATCGCTGACTTCACAGGCGACGATGTCATCTTCCAAACCGTCTGCTGCGTTGAGGACGTCAAGCTGCTTCGGCTATCGAATCCCACCGTTAGCGCGAGCTCAAGCGGCTCCCCCTCAGCTCATCCGTCCCCTCCTCTCGAGCGCAACAGAGCAAAATGGTAAAGAGCCTCTTAATCGAGGGTGACGTCCCCTCGAAAGTCTACTACATGGTCCAGGGCACGTCTTGGGCGTCCAGGGAACCCCCTCCGTCCATAGCATACCTCCACCGTCGTTCTAGCTTTCTTAGGTTTCTACCTACATCACACGGACATTTTCATACTTCCCTTTCTTTTCATACTTTCAAACGCTTATTTCGATTCCGTCTAACCCATGTACATTTCGTTTACATACTCTACATCAACATTTTGTACTCTTCATGCTCTACGTACACAGGTTGTTTTGTCGCTGTCATCGAGTCTTGTCTGGTTATATTAATAGTCCGCACTCCAGACTCAAGGACAGTCATGCAGAGATGTCCGTCTTGAGTATTCTCTTGAAACTTCTATCAAGGTGACCCATCCCATGAACCGTGTACCACCTCGACAAGACGGCTCAGCTCGTCCAAGGACGTATCCACGAAATGACATTCACATATCATCAGCTTCTTGATTGGTATTGAATGCCGCGCCCTCTCACGAAGAATGCTCATTAATAGATGAAAAGTTGTGTTTTCTTCTCCTTCTACGGTGCAAAAATTCGTGAGTTCGAAGCAAAGGCACACGAGCTTGGGATTGGGTGGGTCTTCCTCGATGTCGGATTTGAGAAGTGATTCGAGAACGTGTGGGGTGCAATCATCCAGAATCATCGTTTCAATGTCTGTATATGATGAGATGAAGGAGAGTGGTGCTGTTCCTATGTGGTCGGGATTTATATGATGGACAATGAGAAGCGAGGCTTTGTGGAGTAGGGGCAAGTCGCAGAGTTGGAGTAAGACGTGCATGTCCTCTGGAGGTACGAGGGGAAGCGTACATCGGATGGAACGACTGCCCAGATGGCCAGGACGATCAGGTGGACCATATACGCGAAGTAGGAATTCATTGACAAGCCAAAGCTCGACTGTGTGTATGGTCATTGGAAGTGTTAAGACTCCGGACATCGTGGTCTTCAAGCCCGAGAGATCTGTGGCTGCGAAGCCCTGTGCCCTGGCGTTTGCATATCCAACACCGAGTGCCTTCAAGCAAGGGGTATCGATATAGTCGAAGATGCTAAGGGTTGACGCATCATATGAAGTGATGGAAAGAGACTTCAAGGAGGGGAGCGATACTCGGGTGGACGTGGGATCAACGAGTCGACCACACAACTCCCAAATATCTACGTCCTGTAAGTTCGGTGACGAACTAAAAATCTCTAGGAGCCAAGAAGTGGTGACTTGATGGTCAGGAAGCTGAGAGGATATTCGGAGATGTGTGAGCTTGGGCATAGCATGGACGTTTGACGGTAAGGGAGCTTGAGAAAGGCTCAGCTCGCGGAGGGAGGGAAAGTCCAACCAGATCTTTCCATGCAGCTTTCCTGAGCCTGACACCTGGATAGCCAGCCGTTGCAGATGTGGTGCAGAGCAGTCGGGGGGAATGAGTGAAAGAACCCTAGGCAGAGTAGCAGGTTCGTAGATATCCATTAATAATGCCTGAAGTCGGGCACTTTGAGACACGGTGTCAACGATTGACGTCCAAAGTCCCTCATCGGCATGAATGGGAATGCGGAAAGACATTTGAAGAGGGGAGTCTTTCGAGAGATTCAGCATGCGCAAGGCCTGAGTTGAATTCAGGTTGATGGAGGACCAGAGGAAAGGGTTGTTGTGGATGATGTCGTGCCATGCCTGGCAAACTTGCAGCAACACGATCCACTCTTCAAATACCACTTGTCTGAACGGTCCCGAAGAGCAGGTTTGTAGCTGCACCGCATAGAAAATAGATACTAAAACATCATCCGGAAGTTGATTGATGGCGCAATATGTATTTCGTCGCATGTTCAGGGTTTTCATGGCCTTTTCGTGTCGTTTGATCTCTGCGTCGATCTCTTCATCAACAAGACTCTGAGCGGCGAAGTTCGTTCGGATGCCCTACGCTAATGCGTCAGCTGCCTGATTTTCATTTTTCCATCAGATCAGTACACCTACCATAATTTGTCTTGGGAGCGTGCTCGACTGAGTTCACAACGGATCCTAGCGCGCAGGTCTCAAAGGAACTCAGGAGACTTAGGAGATTAGGGTACATAGAGGATATGACGAAGGCTCAAGATATTCGGACCGTTCGTTTCCACTCCCTCTTCGCACTCATACCCTTCATTAGCATAGGCCGAAAAACAGTGGATGCTTTGGAGATCAACAAACCGTAGTATATACTGAAAGCCTCAGAGATCAGCCCGTTGATATCTAGAGTATGAACGGTGTAGGGTAAGTTGTAAGTCTTGGAATAATCAAGCTTTACGCTATAGAAAGTTACATCTTCACAGATAAAAGTAAATTGCCTGAATAAATTTATTAACCGTTGGAATATCGTGAAATTAACATGGAAAGCAGAGATATCTACGCGCGAGGTACTGACGGTCAGTACGGGTCTGGAAAACGGAGTCAAGAGGAAGATTCACCAAAGGTTCATCAAAGTGCACAGTCAATAGAGTACAGTCAATGTCTCCATCCCTTCTCGTGCCCATCCTCCATCATAGGTTCCACAAATCCACGAAATATCCACGGACGACCTTCGACCTCGACCTTGACCTCAGCCGTTTCCTCCTTCCCATTGGTGCCCGCATCCGTACCCTCAGCATGACTAGCCCGATCCTGCGACCACCTCATTCCGTACCCCTCCTCTACCCTAGCCTCGTAGACCAATACCTGATGTGGTAACCAGTGTAGGTTCCTCCAGGTCGCATTGTTCATGATCCGCCAGAACAATTCCAACGCACGTTCGTTGATGTCTTTGACTGGTCCTGATGGACGTCCCCACCACCCAGAAGGTAGCTCCATTTTCTTCTTTTTCTTCGCCGTTTTCGCGTCGGTAGGTTCCTCAGCTGATGATGATACATCCGGAGGAACAGCTTCATCGCCATACGATCGATGCGCATGCTTTGACCAAGCTCGAGCGCCAGCGGTCAGACCAGCTTTGTTCGGCAGCGTAAACGCTTCAAGACATTCCTCCGTAGAAGGAGGTATACTGCCCAAGGCTGAGCCAACGGTATACGCGAGACCATGGGATAGATGGATGGTTATGGGATCGGATGTCCCCGAGGCGAGGTTTAGGAATCCAGCCGCGCGAACGCGTTCACGTTCTGCCGTGGCTTGTGGAACTTCAGATAGAGAGAAACAAACGGGTGTGGGTATCATTGTAAATTTTGCAACCGCGATGGATGTGGAAGCAAGGAAACCATGGTGCTCGCACAGCGGGCGCTTGAATCGTTACAATCGAGCGCCGAGTGAATTTTCAGCTTGGCTTTTGACTTTTGACTGTCACCACCGTCCACATCGACGCCTGAAGTTTTTGAATTGATTCCTCTTGAGTGGACTCAAAACCTCTTAGAATTTGAGCTATAGTCTCTACTCGAACACCACGAACACCACAACGAAAGCATGGTTCGCCCGCAACCCCAATAGGTCCCGAATTCTTCCATGTTCGTGTGGCTTGTCCTCAAGTTGAAGAGATCTACTTCCGTCGTCGCAAACCATCGTCGCCAGATTCGGCTAGAATACGCTTTGAACCAACACATGGGTAGCAGTCAAACGCTGCTGTGCTAGACCAGGACTACGCGGCTTGTAAATGAGCATTGTCACCACCCCCCATAAAAGAGGATGTNACTTCGTGAGTCAACCATTCCACCATGGAAAACCGTCCAAACATGCTGACTATGATTTTCTTCCATCCGCTAGACCCACTCCTCTACCCTGTTCGTCGTCCCCATTAACATCGTTCACGCCAAAATCCAAGCTCTCCTCTTGACGGCAAGATCAGCATCCCAGCCTTCCTCAAGCATACCAACCTCATTCGCCGAAGCCGCGTCGTAACGCGCAGGACTACTACCGAAAGACACTGCTACATGCTGGGAGCTGGATAATGCCCTGATTTGGCGTCAATCCTTGGATAGGGAGAGACCTCCCCAAGAAACCCTCAAAGCGTACGTCGCGTCCACTCCCCCTCGCATCAAATGTACTCACTCATCGTCTTATCACTTCTCAGATTCCCCTTTCTACCACCAGCGAGTATGATAGCATCCCCTTCATCGTCGATCCCGTTCCACCTCATCCCGGTACCCCGGAACGACACCCTCCGAAACCTCGACTTCAAGGCTATCTCAGATGCCGTAAAGCAGCGTCAAGTATCTTTCACTATGCTCCAGAAAGATTTGGACGAACAATCCAGTCGTTGATGAGATATCTGGGCCTGTTGCTTGGGGTGGGTGGATAGGAAACCAACCGATGTGAGTTCTCTTCGCGCCTACGGCTCTTTCAAAGTGGATGATATGCTTACTGGTATCTACAGGCAGGTGTAGCCGCTGCCTCAGAACCATCGTAGACGTCTGAGCAAATCCCTTTTCCGCTACCCTTCCCGCTACCCCGGAGCAGCGACCTCCGAAATCTTCGATACAAGGCTACCTCTCCCTCGGTAAAGCAGATCTGCCGTCCCAATAAGATAGCTGTAGAACGCTGGGACGAACGGCGCACGCGTCGACGAGATATTCGAATCCGTTGGTTTTGGGTGGCTAGGAAGGGATGCGAAACTGGTGAGCTCACTTTGTGTTTTCCTCTCCTGAAACCAGGATAACCCACTTACCATTCTCAATGGTCAGGTGTACCTCCCTTCGCCGTGCCCTCAGGAACCTCTGCAACAATTCCGTCTCTGCCAGTACCCTCCTACCCTAGGGGAACGACCTTTGAGTTTTCGATTTCTACCTAATCTCAAGCGTGTTAAAGCAGCGCTATTGACTCTACGATACGTTGCTCCAAGATGGGCATGGATGGGGTCGTCGTTGATGAGTTACCCGAGCCGATGCCATGGATAGATGGATAGCGAACAGCCTGCTACGGTGAATTCTATCTCAGTTCTTCGTCCCTTGAACGTCAAGTATGTGCTTACAATCGTTTATAGATAGGTACAGCGGCCATACCGAACGCTCTTGATGGGCTTGAATACTCAAAGGTGCCTTCCAACTTGGCCGCAGCCCAATTTAATCGGTCCACGCCTTTTGCTTATCGCCGTCGTCTTCTCGCGAACGAATCCAAGGACGTGTGCGCTGTTCGAAGGCGCAGGGGGGGNATGTAGTATGATAGAAGGAAGCAAAGGTTACGGTTCGTCGACGGCTCCTTTCCAATACTCAATCTTGTGAGTCCCGTCCTTTCGTATCAAGGTCCAACCCATACTCATTTTCCTCGTTCTTTCTTCACCCTCAGCGTTCACCACCTATGTCGCAGCCGGGCTTCTGAAGCGAAACCATCGTCTTCTAGCTGCGGTTAAGATCCTTAGTATGCTCGTGGTTGTATCAATTTGCGAAAAGGTCACCTTCGGGTGTTGGTGATTTCTCACATCCAACGTCTGTACCCTCGTTTCAAGAATTGAACGATGGCGGTATTCTAGTCAATTTCTAGATGCAAGTATGTAGGACTTCTAACACTCTACAAGCTACACATAAGTATCACCACTTCGACACGACCTTGACATACTTCTCAAGGTCCATACGCGCCCACTGGTCAATATCACAACAATCCATAACCACCGTCCCAATAGGTATCATCATCCTCTTCCTCTCCCTCAAAACATTCCCCAAATTAATAAACATCCCATTCTTACCCCCCTTGGCATTATGAAAACCCGTATCTACAAAATGAATGCACTCCAACCTAGGATTGTACGGATAATCAGCGTCGCGTGGTTTCATCAACGATTGAAGAATCAGGACACGGCAGTTGTCCAGGATGAGGGTTTTTATGTTGGGAGCTGATGGGATGAAGGGGACGCGTGCTTTCCCGATGTGGCGTGCGGTTAGTCCGCGGAGTGCCAGTAGGGGTGGTTTATCGAGGGGAACGAGCCCGCAGAGGTCGAGGAGGATATGCATGTCCTGCTGTGGGACTTTTGGGAAGGTACAATACACGGACGGCGCGCNGACTTCAGATGGGTCGTACAGATCACCCGGGAGATACACCGCCAGCTCGAAGGTGTCGTTAAACGATATGCGGACCGCGTTTATCGTCGTCGACGAGAAAATCTGGCTCAGCGTATGATGAAGTCCTGACAAATCCGCGATTCTCAAGTCGTTAACGCCAACCCCCTCGTAATATATTCCAATTTTCGAAGAGGTGGGTATGAGGAGGTTGTCCAGAATGCAGAGCGTGGAAGGATCGTCTGAATCTATTTGCAGGGTTCGTAATGAAGGTAGGGAAACCTTCGGGAAGGTAGTATGGTCGACGCTGGGGCCGTGTAAATATGAGATGTCGAGGTCCTGAATGTGCGGTAGACCTTGGAGGGTTCTGAGGAGCCAGGGGATCGTCACTCTGCGGCCGTAATCATGACGTCCCCCAATGTTGAGATGGGTCAGATGAGGCATCGAGTGAGTATTTAATGGTAAGGGACCTCCAGTAAGTGTTAACGAGCGTAAAGAGGGCATGTCCGACCATAAATGTACGGAAGTGTCTCCCAAATCTGTGGCGACCACAATGTCGAGACGTTCCAGCTGTGGAGCAGATCCAGTCGGTTGAATAGAAGCAAGCGCTCGCGACAGAGCATTCAAGTCAGGGAGCCTCGTCGAAAGTTCTTGGAGACGATGGGCTTGGGACAGAACATTGGTGGCTAAAGACCAGAGACTTTCCCCAGCGTCGGGAGGGATATCCAACTTTATCTGAAGAGGCGCAACCTTCGATCGAGCTAGCATTTTCGAAGCAAGCGGGGAGCGCAGATCAATCGTCGACCAAAAGCGAGGAGACTTCATGATATGGTCGTGCCACCCGTGACAGACGCGAAGTAAAATGGTCCATTGAGAATACGGTCGAGAGCTGAACGGGCCCAGCGAGCAAGAAGCCTCTGCTTGTAGCTTTACGAAGAGCAGAATCTGCGTAAAGACGTCTTTCGGGAGCTGATTCACTGTGCAATATGTGTTGCGACGGATTTTGAGGGCTTTGATGCGTTCTTTGTGTCGCTGGATTTCAGCAGCAATTTCTTCATCGACGTGGTTCTGTGCAGCAAAGTTTGTCTTGATAGTCTGTTGCGATGTGGTGAGCATCTTTACCCGGCGCTGAGAAAGGTAAAGTCGCGTCCTTGGTTGTGGTTTCGTGGGTTTCAGTGGCACTCTCGACGCGTCGTTTTATCCAAGTTGCATGCGCACGTGACTGCGCTCCTGTCTTCACGCGCCTATGATTCGAATATTCGACCCTTAACCTTGCTTTTTCTGAATTTTCCAGCCGTTTGCGATTCAGCCAACTCTTACTGGTTTCCTGCTGGTTTCCGACAGCCCATCAATGTATTATCCATCAAGCTTTCAAAATGTCAAGCCCCATTTCGTGCTGGTCCCACATGAATCGATTGAAATGCTTCTCCCAAACGACTCCGGACGGCGGATCCCATTTGGATCCCATCCTCGTGCTCCTCAGCGAGCTCTCCCTTTTGCTACGAATCCGCGTCATTCCTCAGCTCATAGCATTCAAACTTTCTTCCTACGCTTCGAGGAACACAAGGAGTGCTGTCTGTATGCGACAAGGACCATATCAACACCACCGCCTCCGAGGACGACAACTTCCCGTGAGTCAGTATCCTTCTCCATTCGCTCCCATTTCCACATTAAACCGTCTCTCCAGCTCTTTTCTCCACTTCCTCCTCCAAGGATCTTCCTCCCCACCCGTCGCCGTCGTCCACTCCGCAAGCCAAGGTCTACCCTCAACCTCAAATTCCACGCGTTACCTTCAGACCGATGAGGCCCATGCTGGTCTCTGTTCGAGGCTCCCTCCTGCACGTACGCGCCTCCAGGAATAACGACATTCCTTAGCTGTGGTGGAGATGACACGATCTGGTGGACATAATCGCATAATCGCACCAGCCTCCTTGGAACCTGCGAACAGTTCGCCCCATCTCCTCTATCACCTAGCCAATCCACTTACCCATCATCTTAGGGCATCCCATAAACCGTCTACCGCTTCCACCGAGCCTACGTGATCCCCATCCGTCGTCAATCTCTATGCCCTCACCCTGGTACCCCGGAACAACGACCTCCGAATCCTCGACCTCAATGTCATAGCACACGCGCTACAGCAGCGGTGTCTGCTCAAGAGCAAGCTCCTGGATGATGAGGATGAACAATGGAGTCGTTGATGAGGTATTTAGGCATGTGGGTTGTGCGTGTATGCAGGAAACCGACCCATGTGAGTTCTCTTCGCGCTTTTGAGGTCAAAAAANGTGGATAATGCGCTTACTGTACTCTACAGGCAGGTGCAGCCGCCGCTTCAGCACGCTCACGGAACGTTTGAAAAAATCCCCGTTCCGGTACCCTTCCCGCTACCCCGGAACAACGACCTCCGAATTTTTGGCCTCGAAACAATCTCACGCTCGGTAAAGCATTTCCAGTAGCCCTGGGACATGTATCTGGAACGCTGATACGAACGCCGCGCGCGTTGACGAGATATTCGAGTCGATTGGTTTGGGTGCCTAGGGTAGGGATATGACTCTGGTGAGCTCCATTCGAATTCTCCTCCCTTGCAAATTTGATAATCCACGTACAGTAATCTATGAGCAGGTGTAGCCTCTACGCCAGTGCCCTCGCGAACGTATATGAAAATCCCATTTCCGCGCCCTTGCGCTGGCACCTCGGAACGATCGCTCCCGAAAATCTCTCTTTCCGTGTCACATCACCTTCGGCCGGTCGTGCAGCGTAAAAGGGTCTTCTACGTGTACCTCGAACGATGGAACGGATATTCGAGTGGGTTGGTTCCCTTGGTTGGTTCTCTCGGAGAACGGATTCGGTGAGTCGCTTTTGAGTATTTCTCGCTCTCCAAAATGGACAATACGCTTACAGTACGCTGTAGGATCGTACAGCCTCCGTCCCAACGTTGTCGTCGACGTTTTGGACAAATCTTACATCGCGCGCCCCATTTTCCGACTGCCTCCAAGTTTCGACTTGAAGGCTATCGCACGCTCGGCACAGCAGCGCTAAATGTCCCTCAGAACGCTCCTGAGATGCGAGAATCAACCTCCTCGTCGGTTACGTCGTCACGCGCCAAGACTGATGGTTTGGATGGATGGGCGGATGGATAAGTAGGAAGACGGTTGAACCTGGTGAGTTTCGTTTGTCTTCCACCCTATACTCCCTCAAGTGCTCACCCTATATCGCCCACAGGCGTAGCAGTGGAAGCGATCGCTTCGACGTGCTTAATGCACCGCTCGGTGAACAACGAGCATCGCTTACCTGCGACCAACGCCTGCCGTACGCTAGACCCTTCACCATAATACTTATCTAGTAGACGCTCGTCATTCCATGTGTACCACCTTCCTCCCATCCTTCGGACCTCTGACATTCACGACATTCGTCCGTATAATAGAGTAGAGATACCCAAACCACGAGTGGATTCCCTGACGGCCTTGTTCCATGAACATGACTAACGAACGTGCACTGTTCCTTCGGCATCGGGTTCCCATGAGCTTGAAATGAATCCGAAGGTTGAAGCAGCAACTCTGCTATGCTACTGCTGACAACGCGACTCACCGTGTCGCGAAATCAGACATCAGAACTGGGCAAAAAAATAGACTAAAAGTTGAGCATGTCCACCCGGATTGCCTCCTACCCGATTCGAACGAGTGATCTTTGCATTACAAGTGCAACGCCTTACCGCTTGGCCAAGAAGGCAGTGTTCGTTTCGCCTCAGATGTCCTTACACTCACTCCACTCCCTCGTCGTGCCATGGCAACACCGCCCTGCCACATCCCTGATTCCGCCCTCTTGACTCTTGAGTCTTCCATGAAGCTCATCTTTTCCAAAAATGACCCACGCCGAACCAATCTCTGTCACGAATCCGGTCAAGTCATCTACAAAATCGCGACGAATCCGTTCAAACTAGGAGAGAAAAGTTTAACCACCGTCTCCAAGATCATACCGAATCACGGTGGTCATGGCGCTGGTGGCGATGACGCTGTCGAATTGGATATGCAAGATAAATTTACGCTGATTGCGGAGGTCGAGTTCAACTTGATCGCGTCTTCTGTGATCAAGTTCAGAGGGGAGAAGTTCAAGACGGAGGATCTGTTCAAACGCGGTGGATTTATGTGGACGTGAGTCATGTTTCTTCATTTTTCTGATCAATTCAGCAGATGGCATTCACATCGTACCGTATTCACGGCCTCAGGAGACGTATATTTACCGCGCCAGACGGCTGGGAGTACTACTGGACAGGCTCATCTACCTCCAAGGTCTGTTCTACGTCCTTCATACTTCATGCGCAGAAAAAACGCGACTTACACGCCCTCAATTGTACAGCTTTATCGTAACGACGGAGATAAGACACCCATCGCCGAGTTTCACCTCCCTTCGTATGGGATAATTGGGGCGAAGCATCCTGCCTACCTGGAAATATTTCCAGATGGGGAGTCCATCGCGGATTTCATCGTTGCGACATTTGTGTACATCGAGAAGAGGCGGAGAGATGCAGAACATTCAGCCGCGAGCTGAGCCCTGTTCCCTACTTTGCATGTTGAATTCTTCCATGATCTCGGAATTCCTACATGATCAATCCTATCCTATGCATCACCCTGGGAAACATCGAACCCAGTCAACGCATGGAAAACGCATGTTACCTATCTTTCAGGCATCATGCATCGGCGCTTCAGCCACCAAGCTCCAATCTGCATCCCATCATGAAAGCCTCGTGATGTCCTTGCCGTGTCAGCACTCCAGTCGTCCATGGATTAAAACTGGGGATGCCTCTCATGCTCCTGTTTATTAACATTTCTTTTGCCCTCCCATAGTCGCTGCCTATCACAGTAGCCTCCTCGTAACACAGTAAGTCTTATAATATTGTAGGCATAGAGCGATTCTAACAAGGTTCCAGATGTTCCGCAAGAGAGTAATAGTTGTCCCTGCTTGGCATGCAGAGTCACCGGCACCATTCATGTACCAGCCCGACCCGCCTAGTCCGAGTCGTCTACACGATGTAGCCAAGGAAGAGGCGTATATAGCACACAAACTCAAGACTGTCACTATGTCAGTGTTTCCCCCTCTTGCGACAAACCTCAAGGCCATCAACCGAGTCGTAGCACAAACTGTGGGCCCATCATACCGTCCTCAAAGGCAGTGACAGAAGCCAGCGTCGCTCCCGCAGAATCCTCCACTCCCCTCAAGCCCGAGACATCTTCTCATCTTCCAGGCATCGTTAAGTTCGTCTCAGCCTAAGGACCAGTATCTTGTTATCCATTGTGTTTCATACCCCTACTTAGAATCGCCGCGGCCCAAGATCCTACAGTCACAGAGGCATGGATTAGTCCGGGAGAGCAGACAAGTAAACTGGAAGACTCAGACTCGGTTTCACTGAGCTCGTTCGTGGTCAATGCACCTCCCTCATGGAACTTGCCTCATCAGGTCTCGCAGTAATACATCAGGTGCCACGGCAGTATCATCGTTCAAGCCATATTGTGTCCCCGTGCCGCAGTGAGTCTCTTGTCCTCCCAAATTTCATGACGTAGGCTCCAATGGATGTGACAAGAGAATCAACGACGTCACTGTTGTCATCTCATGTACCTACGAGAGACACAGAGAAATGCTCGAGTGGTCAGAGTCAGAAGTGTTCACTTTGGGTATGTAGAGTAGCGTTATTGGACGTTGACAGACTGACGATGTCTTCGTACTCCGCAGGAAAGAATCTTTTCGTTTTGGAAGGGAAAGTTCTTCCGTATCGAGCCCCTCGATATCAGCGCGGATGATATTGTAATCATGTACGTAAACAGTGACTTCGTTCATCCTCGCTCTCATACGCGCTTACCTCTACAGGGTTGTGGGACTCACAGGCACAGGCAAGAGCTCGGTGAGTGATCTTTCCATTCTTACTTCTTACCTCGCATTATCGTTTATCCGTGCTTCAAGCTCATCAATATGATAAGCGGACGCGAGGGCGGGACTAGTGACGACTTAGAATCGTGCACGAGTGCTGTGAGCATTTTCAAATTCCAGCACCTCGAACGCAGTCTTCGCGACATTGTTTTCATCGACACGCCCGGTTTTGGCGACACGAACAAGGATGATCGGGAGATAACTCAAATTATAAGTGAATGGGTTGGGCTGCACCTGTATGTGACATGTCGGTCCAATTACTCGCGCAATTAACCGATACTGTGGTGCCCAGAACCAAACCAAAACTCCAACTTACTGCGATCTTGTATCTCCATCGAATTACTGATAACCGACTCACCCACTCGGCCATGAAGAGCCTCGACATGATTAATGATCTCTTCGCGACGGAGAGGACCATATTTGTCACCACGATGTGGGACGAGAATGGTCACAACTTAAAGAAACTTGAGAAGATGGAGAAGAAATTGGAAGACGCATGGAAGGCGAAAATCAAGCGCGAACTGACTATCATTCGCTACGATAACACGGAGAACTCTGCTTGGGAGGTCATTGACTCGGTTGTTGATCAACGTAACATGGAAGTGCCTAGACAGCTCGAAGTCGAGCTCGCCTCTATACAGCTGTCGCTATCAGCTACAACGGTGGGAAAGAAGGTTTATGGAATGCTTGTAGATTCCGTGTCCTCCCAACAACAGACCCTTCATCAACTACGAGAGTGCTTAAAGAGCCGAGAAGTGGATCTAACGGAGGTCGCCTGCCTGAAGGGGGAGTACGAAGCGGCTCAAATTGCGTCTGAGGACATGATTCAGTTCTTGCAGGTGTTTCTTCCCATTCCGAAGTATCTCAAATGGTTTAGCACGAGAAAGTCTGGTACCACAATTGGGAGTCCGGATACCTCGTACGCATATTCTCCTCGCCTGCTCTCGGACTTACTCATCCCTTCCGAAATAGAGCTGCATCTACCGAAGCCGCGGAAGGGAGGAAGGCAGTCTTATCTACTACAAAGCAAGTGCGTATCGTCTCCGCTTCTGCATGGACACTACTTACTTAGGCTCAGGCGCGAGTACAGCCAGTTCCAATCAAGCTACCATTTTAGGCGGGACTGTAGCACTATAATCCTGCACTATGATACTTTTCATCCGACGTTTTCTGTACTCTTCTCTACCCACTATTGCTCACGTCCAAGCGTCTCATCCTGACACGTATCAGCCTCACCTCAGCGTAAGCTTGAGACCCGTAACCGCCGCCCCCAATGTGGACTTGAAATACGCCATTGGTGTTCTCGGTAGTACTAATCCTAGCCCTCCTATTCCATTCGCAGGGTGTGCATTTGGCAATGGAGAGCATGTCTTTACTTTACGTTTGCCCTATCTGCGTACATATACCAGCTTTCCTTCATCTACGCGTCCTTACTACGTACTCCAATTGCCCCCACCCATCGTGAGCCCAACGTGAGCTCATCATGATCAAACAGCAGTTTCAAGGAGCTTGATAGGGGAACAGGAGCTCGCCGGTCAGGTTTTCTCACAGTCAGCTCACAATCAAGGGGGTGGTTCAAACTCAAACTGATACCACAAAACGCCATCTGACTCAACTTCGCTATCATTGTACTCCCTCGTGTTCTTCATGCTTCCAGTAGTAGCACATCTTCTTGAACCCCGCGAACTGCAATCGCACTTTGATCATGAAAGCCTGACAGCGGCATCGAGGACACGAGTCGTGAAAGTTGACGCTGAGGTCGCAGAGCGCCGGGTGAGCGTTGATCGAAATCCTCTTCTCATCCCGCCATCGTCGAATAAGCCGGTAGCTCATCGACATTGTAAGCTACTACGGATTGCTCGCCTTTCGTGGAAACTGAAACCCCTGCGCGTGTATTGACACCACGACCTTCTTGGTGATGAGGCGTCGATCCTTGCCCCTCCTGTAGGTTATGATTATCACGATCATAGATTGAAGAAGCTTTCCTATCTAACCAGTCTACAATCTACTGGTAGGATACGGCCACTCAATCGAAACCGCGACATAAATGGAACATCAACGGTTCTGCATTCCCTTGACACTGTAGATGTGTACGTCCCTCGTAATGCACGAAAAGAGACCAAATCTCAACCTCATGCTCAGCCCAAGCGGGAGTTTGCTCCCGGACGCTTGTGATGGGAGTGTCAGCTCAGAGTCGCTTCCACCTCAAAAGCCACTCGAAGCGCGTTCGCAAGCGGTAAAGATCCAGTCGGTTACTTTCTGCGTGTGCTGGAAGGATCATCCTAATACTTACAACCTCTAGGTTGAGCAGTCGTGTTGATGATACAGTCGTCGCTGCTGTGGCCGTCGCTGAAGACACATATGACTCCGTCCCCGAATCGAGCTCTTCCAGCTTGAATATGATGTATGTACTCATCCTGCTTCGCGATGGACTTGAATCACACTTACCTAGTAGGCGAAACTCAAGTCATTCATCTGTCGCCCTCTCTCCTCTACAAAATGAAGTTCCTTTGAATAATGCTGAAGCTGAGTCGGATACCGAGTTCGCCTAAGCTCACCCTTTGCACATCTTCAAGAATATCTGCTCATGCGCCTTCACTTAGACACTACGAGCAAAGTCCGGTGAACAATGATAGATCATCTGCCAATGTACAAGCTCTGCCCATAACTCAAGTTCCAGAAACCGTTTCACTTTCCTACTCGTCCGTATCACCTCCTAAATTGCATCCACTCGCCTGACCCGTCCTTGCTCTGATAGTCACCCCTCGAATACCGTTGCGGTCCAGCGACTATATTCCTCAGCTCCTGCATCACTTTTATCAGACTTTCAGGCTGAGCAGTAAGCCACCAAATGGAACCATCTCAAATATGATATCGATCGTTGTGACTAGGGCTGTAAACCTCCCCCGACCATCGGCACCGCATCAACGCGGACAGGAAGAGACACTCTCGGTCGATAATGGTGTAAGCCAAGTGCGCGAGATCATTGTACGTCTCTTTGCTACAAATTCAACACTGCGAAATAACGACCCGTGTAATCATGGCAGGAAAAAGTCTCATCGTTTGTGAAAGGGAAGTTATTCCGTATCCAACCGTTAGATCTTACTGCGCAGGACATCATTATCATGTGCGTCATCTTTTCTTCTCCACAACGACTTTCAAACCACCTACCAGGATACTTGATAGAGTCATGGGTCTCACCGGTGCGGGAAAGAGCTCGGTCAGTCAATCGGACATCACGACTTCGTTCGCGTTGAGTCTTACCCTTGTAGTTCATCAACACGATAAGCGGACGAACTGGCGGGGTCAACGAGGGATTAGAATCTTGCACGAGCGGCGTTAATATCTTCAAGTTCCAGCATCTCGAACGCTGTGCCTACGATATCGTCTTCGTTGATACCCCCGGGTTTGATGACTCGAAGGGCAAGGGAGATGACGAAATTTTTCGGATGATCAGAGAATGGGTAACAAAGAACCTGTACGCGATCATTCCAAACACAATGCTCTACCTCTCTTTCTAGTCGAACTAAATACACTCATAGAACGAAGCCCAAGCTTCGACCTTCTGGAGTTCTGTACCTCCATCGGATGTCTGACAACAGGATCACTAGCTCGGAAAGGCGAAGTGTCGGGATACTCAATGAGCTCTTTGAGAAGGAGAAAATTGTGCTAGCAACTACGATGTGGGATGAGCTGAACCTTGACGACCCCGATATTCCAAAAGCGGAGGAAGAGTTCCTCTCATTCTGGACCACGAACGTCATGGGTGCCGGTGAACCTTCACTATCTCGCTATCACAATACCCAGCGTTCCGCCTGGGAGGTCATCGATTCTATCATTGACACAAGTAACGCGCAATTCATCACAGAACTGCGAACGGAACTTGATGCCATTCGATGCATACTGTCAAGCAGCCTTGCAGGTCGAGGGGTTTACACAGTCCTCCAGAATCTGGTATCATCCCAGCAGCACACGCTCAATCAGCTACGGACATGTTTGAAGAATGAAGAGATCGATCTCTCTCAGTTGACGCGTCTGAAGAATGATTATGAAGAGTCTCGACGAGTGTCAGAGGATATGATCCGGTTTTTGGAAGCTTTTATACATATTCCAAAGAACCTTGAAAGGTTTTGCACCGCGAGGTCAGGTACAACCATTACTTCTACTTCTCCAAGGTGAGTGACTCTCCTCTGTGGCGCATCGGTGCTCGCGCCTTTGTTGATGAAGCTACCCAGCGAACCTGAACAAGTTCGCTCCCGACGAACTCAGAGGGCACAGAGCGTTTCACTCGGACAGTATGTATCTGCCTCTCTCTCACAGAACACAACGGATACTCAACGATACTGTAGTCAGAGATCGCAGCATCTACGTGATACACCTGCGAGACCAAGTCCCTCTGAGCCTGAGCCTTCTCGCCCAGCTGAGCTTATCATCGCGTCGGTTGAATATTTGCACTGCGTAGATTTCGCTCACGCCCATTATTATTATAGTCTCATCGGGCCACAAGGATGCGGGAAGACATCCGTACGTCGCCCTAAACGTACAAATTATATCCGCCGAACTAAGACTTGAATCACAGTTTATCAACATGCTCAAAAATGACGAACCCCCAACACTACATACCGCGGGCATCAAGGTTCATAAACTTCAACACTTGGAACGGTGCACCCGGGAGATAATCTTCGTGGATACCCCTGGGTTCTCATCTAGCTTAGGCGATACGAGTCTACCGAGAAGTAGAGTACTACACATGCTCTCAGCGTGGCTGGAATCTTCGTAAGTTGACTCCTACAAAGCCCTTCAACTCCAGTGACCGCTCGCTAATTACGCTGTTTGTTTAGCTATGCCAAAGGCACAAGGTTATCCGGAATCTTATATTTCCACCCCATCTCGGAGCGGCGTCTCAACTGGCCTCTCAGTAATCTTCACATGTTCGAGCAGCTCTGCGGAAAAGGCGCGTTGGAGAGCATTTTACTGGTGACAACGATGTGGGACACTGTCACAGAGGAGAACCTCGCAGTGCAGCGATTGGAAGAGCTGAAGAACACCGAGTGGAAGCCTTTGATCAATCAAGGTTCCAAAATTGTTCGATATGACAATAGCGAAGACTCTGCTTGGGCGGTGCTTGGCGGCGTAATCGAGGCTGGTAGTGCGAGGCTGGAAAATGAACTCCATATAGAGTTGATGGAACTCAGTGAAGTTCTTCCAGAGACCGGGACGGCTCGAGAGCTTTTCAACGGCGTACGAGGCCTCACGTCGCGTCAAAGTGTTGCCCGATTGCAGCTACAAACTGCCGTCGCCCGGGGAGACAACTCCGCCTCGCTTGATGCTCTCAAGGATGAGTACGAGACGGTGCGATGCCAGCTCGAGGAAGCACTCAAGGAGATGAAAAATCTTCTAATACCAATATCGGATCGTTTTTGTCGCTTCACCACCGTCAAATGCGGTCGCGCCTGTGCCACTTCCCAAGTTAAAGGAGATCCTCCTCGTTGACAGCATGTCGTGACTTTATACGAGCTTCGTAGTTAGAATACAACCCCGTTTATGCTGCTGTAGAGTACGGTCCGCTCACTTCGGAAATCGGTCTGCTTTACTCCAGAGATCGAAGCCAGCGCTGACTACGGACTAAAGTAGCTGCGCTCCACTGACACCCCAGGAACTGAATGCAATGAAGCTCCCTCTCTCCAACAGCTTTCCGTAATTTAGACCAAGCCAAAGCGACGGCCGAACCTTATAAACGAAAGCTGCGGTTCCGTTCTTCCTTTCCTCTCGCACCATGAAACTCATATTCTCGAAAGATGATCCCCAAGAGACGACTATCTCCTACGAAAACGGTCCAGAAATCTACCACATCGATACTCCCTTCAGATGGATACACTCGCGCGTCACTTCAATATCCAAACTAGGACCGAAAGGACGCGGTGCCAATCTGGTGGCTGAGATCGAGTGGTCGAATCTTGGTATCCCAAAGATAAAGTACGGTGGGAGGACTTTGAAGTCGACGGAGTTCTTCAAGAGGGCAGGTGTATTGTGGGGGTAAGAAGAGTCCATATCTCTTTCCCTCCGCATCGTATTGATTTCAAGCCTCGATCCTTGACAGAGACAGGCAGTTCACCGCGCCAGACGGTCAGGAATATCGATGGACGACGAAGGCAGGCGCATCAGGACCAAAGGCATGCACTTCAGCGGTCATCAAGACACCGAATTTACTCACTTGAAGTCTCTTTAGCTCGTTCGCAACGATACATCGGATACAGTTATTGCAAAATACCACTTTCGCTCCTACGGAATCTTGGGCTCAAAGCATCCTGCGTACCTGGAGATCTTCCCGGAAGGACAGCACATGATGGACTTAATTGTGATCACCTTCGTCTATGTCGAAGCAAGGCGTCGACAGGATCAAGAGGCTGCGGTCGAGGCAGCTACCGCAGCGGTGTAATTACTAGATCAAGTAGTGTACATACTCTGTAGTACAGGGTCGTTGATAACCGAAGCGAACCTTGTTCGATCCATCGACCATTCAACAGCCACCTCCACCTCCACCATCACCGCCGCCTCCAGGTCCACCTCCACCCGCAGCTCCTCTCCTTCTCCGTCGTTCATTGTCTCTCCGCAACTTCTCCACATACACGAACGTGACGATAATCATGTCCAAAATTCCCTCTCCCTCCGGGAATATCTCAAGGTACGGCGAGTGACTCGGACCGAAGATACCAAGAGACAGTTTATGGGATCGAGCGACGGGGGTTTCCGTTCTGTCGTTCAGATAAAGCTGGAGAGGAGCATCAGAGAGGTGATTCCGGAGGAGTACAGTGCGACGATATCACCTTGGAAGCAGAAGAGAGTCTCCACTTATATTCTCGGTTGTCTGTACCAACGAACACGCGGTCTCTGGTAAACCGTTCATGAGTCTTTGTATCCTAAAAGAATTAATATGAACGGTGAGATCTTGAGAACTCACCTCCATGCAAATCCAACGCGCTGGAACATATCTGTAAACGCCACATCCTTGCCTTGAAACCTCAGCCTCGAAGAAGCAAAGGTATGCCATTCTATCTCAGCCAATGGCTCGACCACGCCATGAACGACCTTCGAAATCTTTGATACCCGTGTATCGAAGAACTTGAACGGTGTGTCGACGATATACATTGCTCTCCCATCCGTTTCAGAACCGAACACGGTATTGCGCGGATCGTTGTCTGAGAGGTATAGCTTCATTATGATGAGTGATCCAGGTGAGCCTGGGGAGAGAGAAGCATTGGCCTTTTAACGTCGCAGACATGTGGTGATAGAGTTCTTAACAGCAACGTCAAAACTGGAGTTGAAGCTGTGCTCGATGCGCCGACCGCCCTGGATCTGCCAAAAGGATATGACGTACTTTCGGTAGCAAAAATAAAACGCACCACTTACTTTTGTAAACACGACGCGCGCAACTTTTTCGCAACTTTTTCAAAGCGCGCAACTTTTCAGATCGAAAAATGCGCGCAACTTTTCTATGTTCTTCGTCAGAACGAGTACTTGGAAGTACGTTCTGACCTGGTAACCACTTGAGTATGTGTGCCAGGGCCTGTAAGTGTGCGTAGATGCTGCCTTGACACGATTCTCGCCTTCTCCTATCTCTCCCCAGCCCCTGTGACACAGACGCCCGTCGTTAACGCCCACTTTCGCTTGGCTTTAGTCCAAGTCCAAGTCCACCTTCACCTTGCCTTCACCCTCCCGTTCGACTCTTTCCCCAAGTATCTCACCCAAGCATCCCCACACTGCCCAGTGTCTATCGATGGTCACTTAGCTCTGGAAACTGGACGATTCAACCCGGTCCCATCCAATCCCTATTTGGCCCGAGACAACTTACAACGACGCGACGCTCAACCTCCCCAACCCTTCCTCTTGTCATCAAGATAAGCCCAAGATAAGCCACTGGTGTTTGACACGTGAAGGATTATGCGAATCGTCACCCCCGCTCTGACTCCAAGTGAAGGAGCTGTTGTAGGTCTCGTTTCTCGCAGAAATCACGGCTAATTGACAACTAATGGACAATGAGTATATAGAATGCTGTATCTTTCTGACTCCCGGGGAAAGGCAATCTTGCGCTTCGGGCTTTCGAGGTCTCATAGTCGGGCCAATCACTGTACGTGTTTCGCTGGACTCAGGTATGCTGCACGACTTCTTTTCCTTGGGAAACTTCTCGGGATTGACGGATCTGTGAACCTTCTCTACTCATTCCCCCTCCGTCCGTGCTTTGTCCTCAAACTTTCCCTTCAGTTGTGAGAGATAGCCATTGTCCCGAATCTGATTCCATCCTGCGTGTTTAGTTGCTTTCGTTATCACTGAAAATGCCCTATTCGCAGAATTCCTTCGTTCGATCTTCCCCTGACCCTTGCGCCATGTCCTCGCAAGCCGTCCATCCGAAATTCCTCTACCTTAACGTCCTTCCCGCCTTGTTCCCTGGACGCTGCAGGCTTTCAGAGCGGCCACCAGCCTTCACAAGCCTTATATTCCTCTCTTCGTCCTTGGATGTCCCCCTCCGAGTACCTGATGGATGCAGACTGTCGTGCTCCAGAGCTACCTTGCGGCTGATCGTCCCGTCTCCGGTACCACTCAAGACATAGCTGGAACACTGTTTGGTAATGGAATGTGAAATAATTGATGCTCGTCTACGTACACTTGCCCTCTTCATGTGTAACTACGGTTGTTATATGTTTCTGAATCTGAATTAATGTTTTCAGCTGCCTTGCTCTCTTGTGGCGTGACTGTCTCCCAAGTCCCCTCCCAGGCTCGTTTGGAGGTGCCTTTTAAGTTTGAGGTTTATTATGAGATGCTCCGCTGGAAGTACTCCGAGTCTATTGGGGCAAAATGTGGAAGGCTTACTATAAGTTAGAACCGACCTCAGGCGTCGGCCATGCCACGTGATGCCAGGGAGAGATAGGAGGGTGTTGGGAAGGCGAGAATCGTGTCAAGGCAGCATCTACGCACACTTACAGGCCCTGGCACACATACTCAAGTGGTTACCAAGTCAGAACGTACTTCAAACTACTCTTTCCGACGAAGATCATGGAAAAGTTGCGTGCATTTTTCGATCTGAAAAGTTGCGCGCTTTGAAAAAGTTGCGAAAAAGTTGCGCGCGTTGTGGTTACAAAAGTAAGTGGTGCGTTTTATTTTTGCTACCGAAAGTACGTCATAAAAGGAGAAATCATTGTCTGGGGAGCAGATTGCGATCAAACCGGCTAGGCGTTCGTTATGACTGTAAAGAGCAAGCAAGAGGAAGGAAATTGGCGAAGGATTATGGGCCCTTGTAGGATTCGAACTGTAGGAAGCATCACAGAGCCTGATGCGTATCAGCTGTGACCATCTACATGAAAGAGGCTTGAATGAGGGTTGGAAACCTAAACAGACGATGGGGGCTGCGAAAGGGTCTAGAAAGACATGGAATCAAGATCAAGGGGGATGATGCTGAGGACTGGGCCCCGCTACGCGCTGCAAGCCTATCTGTACTTTGACTTCCTCCCAAGAGATAGCAGCTTCAATTTTCCATCCTGCTCCCAGAGGTACATGGTTTGTATCGGGTTGATCTTGGCTTGTCGTCAACCACGACCTCCAGGAGGTCCCTGACTCCTATATTCCCATCTTATATCCACCGACAGCAAGCGCCCAATGAGAGAGTGCACTTTCCTTCCACCCTAACATGAGTCTATGGTCCCCCGCGTGTCTCCATTTTCAGGACGACTTCCACTTTGGCGTTGCGCGCGCTGATCGAATCTCGCACATTCAAGCCTTCTCCAACTTTTCAGCCTGGACTTCACTCGCTAGCTATATATCCCAGTGACCAAGAAAAGTCCATTAGAAACTATGTGCGTTTACTCTCCTACTTACTTCATCAAGCTTGCTCATCGCCCTCCTCCATCAGTCTACCCTGTCCTCCCTTCCTGAGAAAACTGTGGGTAGCGCAGATCCCGAAGCCATCGAACTTCTTTCTCGGATGAAAACGGATACAACCGTGAACGTGAGCCGTACGTTCGATGGCGACATGGTCAGCTTCAGACCCAATACAAGAGCGGACTATCTTCGGTGCGTGCACTTGAGCAGAATGACTTTACCCTTCATTTACCCTTCGTCAAGTTGAAATTCCTCCCGTTAACCCCGCTGGAGATTGAAATATCGAAAGGCATTTCCTTCACGCTCTTACCCGCCCCCCTTCGATGGCGTCGACGTACTGGACTCAATAGCAAGAGTGACAAGGGTAATCTTGCCTTGGTGTATCTCAAGACTCCTGTCCTCAACCCCAACCCTGCTCGCTGCGGTCCGCCGAAGAAATTCATTACCAGCTGCGAGGTTATTGGGGAAGCTGAAAGAACTGTCATCGGCGAGGATGAAGAATGGAAAGGAGAAGGCTACGATCTCCTCGCTGAATAGCAGGTGAGCTCACCGTTAATGGCCCCATGTCCGTGCCGTTTACCTTATTCACAGGCTCGCCTCACCAATGCCTCACCAGAATAGACTGTCAATGTACCACGATGGAACCACTGCCATGCGAGTACTCCACGCCCCATCGTATCTTCGCCTTGGCCAGAGGACATGGGTGTCGGCCGTGCGTGGTCCCTCCAGCTACCATGGACCCTCAGGCGACCACCTCATATCATAGAGGAAGAGTTGCCATCCTCCTCGTCAACGCCGTCGTGGAGGGTATCTCTTCACCAGCGTCACCAGCGTGAAAACCTCCTTCCCCCCACCCCCAAGTCTTGGTCTCAAGACCATGATCCGCCGCGTACCCTCCCCATTCCCTCTGTCACTACCGTTTCCACAGGCTGCCCTATATGCCGAAACATTCTCCTGCCTCGTCTCCTCGCTACCGCTTCCGTGATTTTCCATGTCCCGACTTCGATGAGGGCTAGCTGTTCATCTTGTAACCGTTGGAGCCACTGGCTATCAGACACCAAGTGCTCTCGTGTCCGTCTGTCTCTTTCGCTCGATGGCATCGAAGAATGATGCACCCATTCAGAAATTCATGGTGCTCGTTCGTTTGCTCCCCCGCTGGAAGCTGTTCCAAAGGGAAGCTGTTCCAAAGGGAAGCTGCGAGTCCTAGGGAAGGGGGAAAGGTCATCCTCGGACGTACCACCGACGCTGGGTACAGCCTTTTTCCGAACCCCCATCGGCTCAACGCCGAAGCACTGAATGCGACTTCTAGCACCTGGTCAACGAAATTAGATGGTCCCTATCGTCATTCATAGACTTTCACCTAGGACTCTCCTTACAACGGCTCCCGCTACCACGGACTCTTGCTTGATTGTACACCCTCCTCGCTGTTGCGCGTCGTTATTTCCGCCTCATCGTTCGTTCAACCTTGAACATGGACAATCATTGGATTTAGTCGTTATCGTTTTCATTTTGATTATGATGGCCTGATGCACTGGTGCACAACCGTACCTTGCTTCCATTCTTTTGATCGCCACGAGCGCCTTCGTTACTCGCTTGCTTGCCCTTCTTCCCCCATCCCCGTGTCCTCAGTAGACCACGCTCTGACAACGTTTTCACGTACAACCTTGTCTGGATGCTTTTCCTCGTATCCCACTCAGTAACAACTCCCAGTGGTGTTCTCTATGCGGCGTGGGGAGTTGGTGGGGAGGCATCCTGCTGTTGAAGTGTTAAAATAGATGGGTTTGGCTGTTCATGTTCGCCGCATGTCCTGTCAGAATAACCGCCAAATCACAGAGGAACATACGAACTTTGAACTTATCAAGAGCAACATGAGCTTCGAACACTGCCAACTCGCGGCAATTTGACGCTTCACGAAGTTGATGTTGATGGCCTTGCCACCGCTTTTTAACAATATCCTCTTTATAAACCACTGGCTGGGGCAGCTTCCCCAAAGCTCCCCGCTTCGACCTCTCACTGGCTATACACGATGACCTCGAGATTTAACTTCTTTTCCCGTAACAATGCTGAACGTGAGTGATGCTCCGTGTCACCTACATTGAGGACCCATTGGCTGATGAGTCTACCGCATCGGCGCCAGCAAACAACGGTCCCGCCCACCACGAGCTCCCCCAACCGATGCCATACACATCAGGAGTCCCCGGATATTACATCCCAGATGAAGCACTGCCGAGATCGCATAGTACGCCTCCGACGACGACCAACAACAACATCGGTCCAGGCGTACTCAACAACGTCAACGGCACGCAAAATAATAACAACAAGACTGACGTCTGGGAGGGCGATCACTACACTGGGACCATCACGGGAGGGAACGTCGGTGGTAGGGGCAATACCAATACCATTCACAACAACGGAGGACCTCTTCAAGGGACGGTACCTCCTCTCGTTCATACTGCCACCGCGCCAGCAGCATTACCCAGAGGTGCACCACCGGTCTTGCGCGGAGACTATAGTTCGTCTTTTCCCGCCCCATAATCTGCGACGCTCGCGCTGACAATACATCTAAGAAATCTTTGGGATGGAAATGGACCTTTATACCATTGAGAAGGAAATTGAGGAGTACATGTCCTCCCTTGGATGGGATGAATACCGTAAGGTGGAGAAGAGGATTAAGGCTGCCCGACTGATACGAGAGGAACTACGGGAAGAGCTTCGAAGCCTATGATACTTGGAAAGTTATCCAATCGCACGCTTCCTGTACCATCATATCCGACTTTTTTACACCCCCATCATCATATACTTCGCCTTCTTCGCAGGACTGGAGCCATCATCACACGTGTTCAGCACCGTCAATCTACGAAAGCAGTTGTGTCCTTGATGACCTTGAGCTGACGCAACCTCTCGGATTCCACCATGTGTAATATCATGCTGGCTTCGGCACTCAAACGTAACAACGGCCTAGAACTTGCGGAAATGCGCACGGTCGCCAGGAATTTGTTCATGGTTCAGACCCTCATATAGAGTACATGGGGGAACGACGCTCCTCGTGCTCGGCCATTGCGGACGACCAGTTTTTCATTGCCGCCCACCTACTCAGACTGGGACTTCGTCAATCTTTGGGCTCACTCCCCATCACCGTACCTTGATCTCCTGATACACATGTTACCGCTCCCCGAAACCACCTTGTACTTCTATTCTATCATCAGCCACGTTTTCGACGCCATTTTCTGCCTTGTTCCCTGTTCCCCATCCTCGCGCAAGTCCGTATTTTGCTCGTCCAACTCTCGTCATTAACATTGGCATCCAGGGTTGTCCATGACGACCACTTCTTCTCTGAAGACAACCGTCAGATCATCGGCTATATCTCAGATCTGACACAGGAACGTCTGAACATGCGCAATAGAGAAGACACAACCATCAACGGCCTCGAACATATCCCCCAAATGCAATCGACGCCTTACGAAGGTTCATCGATCATCGTCCACTACTCTATGCTTTCTCTGCGATCTATAAAGAGACGAGTAGCAGAGACTCCAAACTCCAAAGCATTCGAAACTCCAACGCATTCGATCACCACCTCAAACCCTGAACACCTTAAGGTCTCACTACCTGTCAAGCCGCACACAATGAGGTCAAGATTTAAACTATGTCCCAGAAACCGTGAACGTGAGCGTTACAAGCTTCAAATGACGCCAGGGACTCATCGACTCTAAAACAGCCAAACCCAGCCCTGTAATCGTCCCGTGCCCTCAACCAGGACCGGACAGCGTGCCCAAGAACGTCACCAACGCACAAAGCGAGAGCAACAGAACTGAAGGTTGGCTGCGCGATGAGTACAATGGGAACATCTCGGGAGGGAACGTCGGAGGAAGGGGAAATACTAATACCAACACGAACACCACCACCAACACCGTTTACCATAACGTCGGTCCTGGAGAACCTTCACAACGGATGCCTCCAGTACCGGAAGAACTTCAAAGGGGCGGACAGAGCTATGGTGAGCTCGTTCCCACCAAGATCGCATCGTCACGACTGACAGGATTTTCTACTTGCATGACATCTCTAAGCAATCTTCGGAATGAAAATGGCCTTGCGCGAGATCGAGGAGGACATTGACTGGATGATGAATGCCTATCAATGGGATGAACAGCAAAAGTTGCTGAAAAGGATTCAATTCGCGGAACGTATGCGCGAGGAACTGAAAGGAGACTTGGGCAAGCCATGGCCGCGGACAGACACGCCATACCGTACCCTCTTCTCCGAACTGGTGTAATATTATCTGTGATGGGTTCTAAATAATTACATTAGCTATAGAGTACCATTTAATTTTGATTGGAATATGGGAAGCGTACGTAGGTAGTTGCGCGTAAGATGAACAAGACATAAAAGGTTGTTGGACTGGGACAAGTACATAGGCAGTAAGAAAGACCCGGTCCTTGGCCAATCTGAGCGAGGTACGAGCGAAACTTGAGCGGAGAAGAACATTAAGCAACGAAAGGTAGTGTCCATAATAGAAAGGTAGGTACGAGCGAAATTTGAACGACCGTGGTATCGTACTGTATGTCCATGGGATGACGAGGAGCAAAGGAAGGTAGACAGCAGGGAGAAGATAGTACAACCAGCGAAATATCGGTGCAGATACTAATAGACGTCAATGTCGGAACGGCGCACAAAGCAAAGCGTACATTCCACATCGAGCCGCAGCACCTCCAGTTGCTGCGGCTGGAAGGGGAGGATATGCACCTCTCAGGCATGCGTGACGAACGGCAGTTCACGTCCGTCTCCAGCGTCTACGTCATTACCCCAGGCTTCAGCACGAAGAGACTCGAGAGTAACGAGAAGGGTCCCAGTCGTCCGTATGCATCTCCTCATCGACAGCGACCGCGGCAGCATGGTACAAAGCAAGGTCGATGCCTCTCCACGCGGCCCAACGCAAAGACGACAGGCGTGGAACGATCACCCAAGCAAGGTGACATCTCAGCTAGTCCACGTCCAAGGTCCTAGGAAGAAGATGACGAGTTAGCAGATGTCGATACAGAGAGGATGCAAATGGAGGAAAGGAATCGGAAGGCTCAGATACCGTTGTAGGATAGATCATGCTGCCCCCGCTAGTAAGGCAGAGGGAAGTCATCCAACGGAACTTATGATTTGACATCAAAGCCAAGGAATGTGGAATGTGGAGGATGAAACCGAGCCCATGGACTAACCATAATATCCTCTACGCTCATGACAGACTCTACGTCGGTGACACGGCCATCTCCATCAAAGTGAGATAACCTGCAGAAGGGAAAGGAAGATGAGTAAAACGAAGTCGTGAAGAGGGAAGAGAAGAGAAGACATGACGGGAGGCTCAGATACCGTTGTAGATGGGTATACACATTATCTCAAGCGATTGTCATCGTTTGGGATGTCGTACAGTGTGAATAAGGTGACATCGTAGCAGAAGAGGACTGGGAAGGCAATATAATGAATAGGACGTACGGTGCGATAAGCAGGTAGCCTTCGAAACGCTCCTAATTGTCACCTCAGTGCCCCCCATCCAGAGCGAGCTCGCGAGAATAAGTGGTTCCTGTTTCATCCGAACTGGAAGGGTACATGGGCTCGAACCCGTACGGTAGCAAAGGTTCGGCGGTGATGAGATGGATAAGAGGCAGAACTTGGCGATGGAGTCAGGAATATGTCCCTGATAATGGACGTCCCAGGATGGATACTCGAGGACATCGGCTCTCGGTGAAAAGGTAGAGGATGATAGATCGCTACGGGAACGGCGGTAGTAACTGTGGATCGATCGTGGTTCCGTGTTGTGGACACATGAGGTGCTGTAGCCGCTCGAGCGCCCATACTCGCCGCCATTGGAATAGTACCATCGCCATATCACACCGAGCACCG
Organism: Pleurotus djamor; assembly: GCA_029747585.1. Lineage (NCBI taxonomy): Eukaryota > Fungi > Basidiomycota > Agaricomycetes > Agaricales > Pleurotaceae > Pleurotus > Pleurotus djamor. The sequence continues at coordinate 64,259 of JAPEVF010000048.1, forward strand.
GCTGTCGTGCCGGGGGGAGGCGAGATCCAGCAACGACAACCAGGGATTGGTGGTCTGGGGTTTCTGCTGATACAGCGTTTCGAGAGCGCCATGAGCTGGACGGAGCGCATCGTACTCAACGGGAGACGGTAGAGGGCCATGGGGGAAGTTGTGAGCCGTGGTTCTTCATCGCCTTTCAACACACAAATCTCCTCTTCCAATCCTTCCCGCTGCATCTTCACCATCAGTCCCAAGAGACCCAAACCACCTTAGAGATCGAAAAANCGCAATCCGACGGGGGGGGCAAAAACAAGATTCCCGACCGATGTGATGAAGCTCGAGCGCCAAGGAAGGAGAGGTTGAGGTCGATTGGGAGTAGGAACGAAGAGGCGGGAGGGAGAGGTGATCGGGGGGTCCATGAGTACGATGTACTCGAGGACAATATTTTCGCCGTGATCTGCCAACTTCGACCTCTTTCCCTCCAACAACAGTACCGCCAGCGCCGATTGTGCACGGAGAACGGGCGGAGTCGGACGTGATGAAGCGACAATCCAGGAAGGCAAGGTACGACACGTAGCTCGCCTTACCGTCGTGCTGGTTCCAGTTGGACGGCTGGGACCACGCTTCTCCTCTAACCCCTCGAGCTCCCATCGTCTGTCGGCATCATGCCTGAAACGTCAGTTCGTGAGCAGAAGCGGTGGTAGGGGGTTGAGGTCGTAGCACGAGTATGCGAGCTGGTAGAGGGATGCCGCAGCAATGTCTTCGTCTCGGAGACATCTGGGTGACATGTTGGATCTGGGTGACATGTTGGCGAGGATCTATCGAAAGTCATTAGATAAGTTATTGATCTTCAAATAAATGCGATGCGGATTACTCAACGGGACAACCTTCCTATAACCTCAGTTCCGTCGATGGCCCATGAATCATCCACGTCGAATCGTAGCTCTACATCCCCGCAATGAGGACCGCAAAGGTTTCTCCCTGTTGAAACGAGAGAGTTGTCAGAAGGGACTTCTCGCAAAGTACAATGACGCCAAACTCGTACCGATGACTAGGCATCAACGAGACGACCGCTCTGAGAGTTGAAGGTAAAGCGCAAGCTATTGAGAGTGCGTCATAGGAGTCGAGGTTTGAATTTGAATGAGCATGAACGAGGAATAGAATTCGTGGATCAGCGTTGTCGTGGTTCGTCGGAGGAAAATTTGCATTCGGGCGCTTGCGAAACGAACCCTCCTCCGACAGACAGGGGAGGTCCCTAAATTCCAGGAGAGTGAACCGTCGACTAGATCGGCATTCTGGGGATGCCTAAGCGTGTTTGAAAGGATTAAGATGTTGTGTAGATCAGAGCCTATTTATTTCCAAGACAATACATTGGTGATGAAAGCACAGAACTCAGTGTCACCAAAAGCGTACCACCTCAACGAGTCCCCGAAGATACTTGACTTGGTCATCCATAATCTCACATCCATGGAGATAAATGATCTTGATTGGTATCTTCTGCAGCTTCCTTTCGAAAAGGATGTTTCGCAGGATGGCGGATATCCCATTTTTGCATCTCATTTTAGGAAAGTATGTACGTTGAAAGCGGATGCACCCCAACTCGGGGTTGGGCGCAATGGAGGCCTTCGAAGTTTCGGTCAGCAGTCTAAGAACTTGTGGATGGCAGTTTTCAAGGATGAGGGTCTTGATCTTGGGAGCGGATGGGATAAAAGAGTGCACGTTGCTGGTAGTTAGCCCACTGAGCGAGAGTAAGGGGGTCTCTCCCAGAGGGAGTACTTCGCAGAATTGTGAAAAAACTTGGAGTTCTGCATCGGGTACCAGGGGAAATGAGCAGTGGAACGAGGGAATCTGGGGAGGAGGATCGCAAAGATCATATCGAAGGCCCACAGTGAGCTTGAATGTGCCTAGAAAAGAGATAGCAACCGAATCAACGGAGATGGCCGTCGAAACGATTCGAGATATCGTGCTTCTGAAGGACGAAAATTCGGTGATTTTCAGAGTGTCAGCCGGGACACCCTCGTAGTGTATTGCAAGAGTGGAAGAGAGAGGGGTGAAAAGATTGTCGAGGATGATAAGGGTCGAGAGGTCATTTGAACCAAGGCGTAGGTGCTGTAAGCAGGGAAGTGTAACCGGCATGGAATTGGGATGAACGCTTGGGCCGTGTAAGTTTGAGACGTCGACTTCTCGTATTTTCGGTAGAGACTTAAGGACACTCAGAAGCCAAGAGACAGTGACATGCTGACCGGAGTATTGTTGTCCGATTTGCAGGTGTGTGAGATTGGGCATAGAACATGTATTGGACGGTAACGGTGCTCCAAAAAGGGTTAACGATCGCAAAGCTGGCAATTCCGACCAAAGCGCCCCAGAAACCTGGCCCATCCCGTTTCCCACCACGACACTCAACGTCTGGAGGTGTGGCGCGCAGCTGGAGACAGGGATAGAGTTGAGAATTCGCGACAGGGCAGTAATGTCGGGGCAAGCCATCGAGACTTCTTGAAGGCGATGGCCTTGAGATATAATATCGTGTAATAGTGCCCAACGCCGTTCTGTGGTAGTGTCACGCACCCGGACGTCAATCCGGAGGAGCGCGCACTTTGAGAGAGCCAGCATTCCCCAAGCGTTGGAAGAGTTCAAGTTGATGGTCGACCAAAAACTTGGGGTATTGATGATGAGCTCGCGCCAAGCGTGGCAAACGCGAAGTAAAACAGTCCACCGAGAATAAGCTCGAGGGCTGAATACGCCGTCCGCGCTGGAAGCTTCTGCTCGTAGTTTGACGAAATGGAAAACGTGTGTAAGGACATCGTTGGGAAGCTGGTTCACGGCGCAAAATGAGTTTCGACGAATCTTGAGGACTTTGATATGTTCATGGTGTCGCTTGATTTCAGCGGCGATTTCTTCGTCGACTAGTCTTTGAGCAGCGAAATCGGTTGCAATCGCCTAGGGCAATGATGGGTGTCAGTACCCTGTATTCTATAACCCTGCCTGGGCCTGGCACACCGGGGGCACCTGCTTACCATGATGTGGTCAGAAGCGGAGTCGTACAGCGCCCACGATTCATGCATCGCAGCCCAGTACCCACGTGCTCTGTGTGACCAGCCGAACTTCATGGCCGCAGAGAAGCAACATTGAATCAAAACTCCTCAATAAGACAGGGACAGACCCTATATCAAAGTAGGACTGAGCAAAAGTCAGATCCACCTATCAAGTCAGTACTCTTCGACCGCTTAAGCGTCTTGGAAGGATTGGGAGGAGTTGAGCATTGTCAAAAAGGAGGAATGGAGGAATGGAGAACATTAGCGACCGCGGTATACCGTATATTATTATTTATCACTCCCGCACAACCTCGACGAGTTCCTGAAGCTCCTCAAATTGAGCATACCCAATGTTACATTCCTCGAACTTCACCACCTTAATTGGTATCATATTCTCCGCCCTTTCACGAAGAATATCACACAAGAGAGAATACATCCCGTTCTTTTGTCGTCTCTTGTTGCGAAAGGTCGTTTCATAGAAGTGGATTGATTGTAGGCTGGGGTTGGGTGGATGTGGCGCGCCCTTGGGTTTGACGAGTGATCGTAGGACTTGTATATCACAATCCCGCAAGACGAGGGTGTGGATCTTCGGAGAGGACGGGATAAAGGAGAGTCCCTCGCCAGCAGCCACCCCAGCGAGCGACAATGTCGAGGTTTCCCCGAAAGGGAACAACGCGCAGACTCGAAGAAGGACGTCCGTATTGTCGCTGTGGATGGGAGGGAATGTACAACACAGATAGGGCTTCATCAAACAAGGAGGATGACTGGATCCTTCGTGGGGTAGATTGAAGGTAACAGTAATCTCAAAATAGAGACCGCTGAGGGTAATGGCGATCTCCTCCACAGACTTCACAGTAGACAAGATTCTTGCAACTGTAGATTTTAGGCCTGACATGTCCGCACTTCCTATAGCGTCAGTGTGATTGTCCATATAGACTATTTCAATGTTCGAAGAGGACGGGATGACGAGGTTGTTGAAGATGGTGAGTGTAGACGCGTCGTCTGAACCCAAGTTCAGAGATTGTAAGCAAGGTAGAGAGACTGGTTCAAAGTCGGAGTCAACGGTCGGGCCGAATAAATTTGCGATGTCGAAGCTGTGTAGATTTGGCAAGAATCGGAGGGTCTTGAGAAGCCATGGGATACTGACGCGTTGGTCGGGGTGCAGACCCCTCACGTTGATGAGAAGTTCTTTGAGATGTTGCATTGAATTGGGATTTGGGATCGAAGATAAGGGAGCTCCAAAGAGACGCAGCGATCGCAGAGACGGTAACTCGGACCAAAGCGCGCCTGAAGCCTCGCCCCAATCTGCATCGACCACGATGTTCAGCCGTTCCAGGTTCGCCGTGGAGCTTGATGCTGGGATGAGAGCCAGTACTTTCGAAAAAGCGTTGTAGTCCTGTGCGTTCATTTCAAGGTCTTGAAGTCGATGGCTCTCGGAAATGACGCGGCTGACTAGCGACAAAAGGCTGTCTCCAGCATCCCAAGGGACGCTGAACATGATTTCAAGGGGTGCTGCCTTGGAGAGATCCCACATCCGCAGTACATGCGGAGAGTCCAGCGATATCGTCGTCCAAAACCGCGGGTGACCCTGCATGGAATCGTACCACAGATGGCAAACACGAAGCAAACCGATCCACTCAGAATAGGCTTCAGAACTGAACGCGCCTACGTCGCTCGAAGCCTCAGCTTGCAGTTTGACGAACAGGAGTATGTGAGTCAGAACATCGTTGGGAAGTTGGTTGACCGCGCAAAACGAATTTCGACGGATTTTTAGGGCTTTGACGCATTCTTTGTGCCTCTCAATTTCCGCGGCAATTTCTTCGTCAACGCGTCGCTGAGCGGCGAGGTCAGTTTTGAGAGCCTAGGGGATCCATATGAGCATATTCTCTCTTCAAGATTGGCGAAAGCGGTCAGCCGCGTCCTTACCATGTTGTGGTCAAGGGTCAAGTTGATATTTGACAGCGCCCATATCCCATCCACGTTCTCTTACATCCACGTGATCCTGAACCCAAGTCTCATGACTGAATTATGACTGACAAACGTTGGACAAACGCACAAAAATATCGGTGTGAAATTGACACGCTCAACTGAGCAGGCTGATTTCTCTCTTAGCCACCTCCACTCGCAGCTGCGCTCCTACTCGCCCGTTCATTATCTCTCCTCTGCTTCTCAATATATACGAATGTCACCAAAATCATATCCAGCATGTGTTCTCCTTCAGGGAATATCTCCAACGACGCGGGATGACTTGATCCGAAAACCCCCAACGATGACTTGTGTGACCGAGCGATTGGCATTTCGACCGTATCGTAGAGAAAGAGCTGAAGAGGGTAATAAGTACACCGTTTGTTGAGGATCAAAGAGGGACGTACCTTCGACGACCTCGAGCCCAGCTTCCATATGTACTCCTTACCATCCGGTCCAACAAAGACTCGGTGCCTTCGCAAACATGTCTGTCATAATCATAAACAAAGATGAACGAAAGAAGTCCTCACCTCCACGCAAATCCAACACGGCGGAATAACTCCCCGACACTCATGCTCCTGCCTTTGAACTTCACAACCGTAGAGCCCATCCTATGCCACTCAATTTCCGCCAGAACCTGACTCTGCTCGACGTTAGAGGAGACTTTGGATATCGTTGATACGCGGTTCTCAAGCACATGAAATGGAGTCTCAACGGCGTAGGTCAATTCGCCTGAGTCGGAGGAGAAAGTTGTGTTTCGCGGGTCGCTTTTAGACTGGATGAGTTGCATGATGACGGTTACTCAGGAGGGGGCGTTGCTTCAACGCGATGATGGAGCCTTCGTCGTCACCATTTGATCGCACTGGTAGGGGTAATAGGAGATCACTCCTATAATCATAAAGAGTGACACGAATTCGGCCGTAGGCGACCAAGCCGTCAGTCAGATTTTGGGCATCAACCACAGATCTCAGCTCTTATAGAGTGAGTCGTCTATCACACAGGATGTGATATGTACAACTTCAAGAAGTGGCCGTCGTGCCCATCAGCACGTGAGTAGAAAAAGGACGCGTGGTTACAGCGTGGACGTTCTCACAAATCTCCAAGTTCCTTCCCACCACTACTCTACATGGTAAGAGTTCGCGTTCGATAGTGCGTCGACCATGTGCTCAATAGGACTGCTCAGGCAATCGCAACCGACTTCGCTGCTCAGAACCTCGTCGACGAAGAAATCGTTGCAGAAATCAAACAACATACAGCTCGAATCAAGGCCTTAAAAATCCGCCGCAACTCGTACTGCGCCGTAAATCGACTCCCAGACGATGTCTTGAAGACCATCCTTCTCTTTGTCAAATCGCAAGCCGAAATGTCCGCATCATCCCGCATGTTCACGTCTCGACCATACTCTCAATGGGTTGTATTATTGAGCGTTTGCTATGCCTGGCATGACCTCATCATGGATGACCCACGATTTTGGTCGACGATAAACCTGAATACCCTCCATGCTCCTAGGATGTTGGACCTTTCAAAGTCAGCACCTCTTGAGATTCAGCTCAGGGTCCATACCAATGCTGGAGAAGGCCTTTGGTCGCTGGTCACCCGTGCCATATCTCAAAGCCATCGACTCAAACGGCTCGAAATGCACCTTCCCGATTCTACTGCCCTGTCGACATGTTTTAACCTTATCGCAGCCAACTCCGCGCCACATCTCGAACTACTAAGTATCGTAGTTGACACGGAGACGGGTGATGTTTCTTGGGCGGTTTGGTCCACATTGCCGTCGTTGCGGTGGCTGGATCTCTATCAAGCTCCCTTACCACTGATCACACATTTCGAGTCCATGCCGCATCTCACTCGCCTCAACATCACCCTGAGTGGCAATACCGACCAGCGTGTCACTGTTCCTTGGCTTCTTAGAACGCTCAACTTTCTTCCAAACATTCAAACCCTGTCCATCTCTAGTTTGTACGGCCCAAGTGTTGATCCCACTGCTCAACAGGTATCTCTCCCCTCCCTACGCACCCTTGGTATGTGCTCAGGCGATGCTACGACCCTCAGTATCCTCAACAATCTCACCCCTCCGCCCTCCTCCAGCATTAGTATATACTACGAGGTCGTTGAAATCGATTCCTTGAGAGTCACGGATCTGACGGGCCTAAAATTAGCCATGTCACGAATCTCATCACCTGCGACGTCCATACATGCCGTGGACATCTCGTTCTGCGGAATCTTTGAACTTACCGTTCATCTTCGGGAAGACGGACCTGATCCTGCTCGCTTCTTGAGCCCATGCATTTATTGTTCATTCCCTTCGCTCCCCGAAGAAGATACCCACATCTTTCTGAAACTTTGCGAGGTGATTCCTCTCGCTGAAATCTCGTCGCTCTCGCTCAGCTGGATGTCACCGACTCACGGACTCTCGTTCATCCCATCCTCTCCGAAGGTGAAAACTCTTGTCCTACACCACTGTGACATACAGGTCCTGCGAACCCTCAACAAATCTAACCTCGCAACTCATCCGCCCAACCCTGAGCTACGGTACATCCTCTTTCAAGATACTTGCTTTTATAACAGGCGAGGGCACAAGAATGGGATGTATGTTGTGCTGCGCAATATTCTGCGCGAGAGGAAGCAGTACATGATACCTATAAAGAAGGTGACGTTCGAAGGGTGTGAAATTAGGGAGTCTCAGGTTAAGTATCTTCAAGAACTTGTTGAGGTGGTTCGAAAGTGAAACTTGCGTTTGCATTTTCGCAGTTACGGTTGCGCATAAAGATCCCTACTCATTGTGCCTATTTTACTATACAAGAGACGACCGTGTATGTATGAACTCGTTTAGAAACCTGTAGGTGCCGGTGTCAACTCAAAACATTGTCAATCAAGGGAAGCAGGGGACGTACCGCCAAATTTACCTCCACCGAACTTCTTCAACCCCTCACGGAGACCGTCACCGATCTTTTCAGCGGTGTCTTCGTCCTGGGGAACCGAAATCAGGTAAGTATCGGGTTGAAGAGACTCAAGAACGAGGAGGCGGAGGAGAAACAAACAAACAGCAAGGAAGGAGACTTACGAGATTGTACCCAGCCTTCTTCGCAGCGTACTCAACACCCTTGTCGATGTAGTCGTCCTCCCTCTTCGAGGACGAATTATTGTTAGACGATCCGTACGACGAGGAGTTGTTGTTGTTGGATGATCCGTACGAGTCGTTATCGTTGCTCGAGGAGTTGTTGTTGTAGGAAGAGGTGTCATTCTTATTGGAGGAGTTGTAGTCGGACGACCCGTAGGAGGTGTTATCGGAGGAACCGTACGAATTAGAGTTAGAGTTGGAGTTGGAGTCGTTCTTGGATGATCCGTAACTGTCGTTGTTGGAAGATCCATAGGAGTCGTTATCCTTCTTCGAGCCGTAACTGTTATCGTTATTGGAAGAGCCGTACGAATCGTTGTCCTTCTTCGACCCGTAGCTATTCTCGTTATCGTTGGACGAACCGTATGAGTTGTTATCCTTCTTCGACCCATAGCCGTTATCGTTATCCGAAGACCCATACGAATCGTTCTTCTTCTTCGACCCATACCCCTCGTCATCATCATTCCTCCCAGAACCATACGAGTCCCCGCTGTTCTTATTCTTGCTCGATCCGTAGCTGTCGTTATCGTTGTTGGAGGAGCCGTGCGAGTTCTCATTCTTGTTGTCGTTCCGGCTAGAACCATAGCTATCGTTGTTGGAAGAACCGTAGTTGGAAGAGCCGTAGGAATCGTTGTTGCTGGACCCATAACGATCGTCGTTCGAGTTAGACGAGCCATACGAGTTGGAATTGTTGCTGTCGTTGTCGCTACGATTGTATGAGCTGGAGTTGTTGTCGTTCCGATTGGACGACCCATAAGAGTCGTTGTCACCGTCCCGACGAGAGCCGTAAGAGTTCTCGTTGTCGTTGTCGTTATCGCGATCTCTGGGCATGCTGGGGAATGGAAAGGAGGTGAACGGGCTCGACGCGAAAGGTGGGTTGAAAGTAACGGCGAAAGCGAAGAAGGGGAAGAGGAGTTGAGTTTCTGGAGATGAGGTGACACCGTGCCGTATCTTTATACCCCAAATGCCCTGGAGGCTGGTCATGGGAGCCGGACAGGAACATCATTGATCATTGTGCATTATCCGTCGCTGAGATTGCCCTTGTACGCTCCCCTCGCATGGTCCCCAAAATAGACCATCCTAGAACGCATTCTGAAATAGGCCAAAACGCCAACCTGTGACCTCGCTTTCCGTCCGAATAGTTTGCATTTGACAGATGAGATCATCGAAACCGTAGGAAATGGGAGAACGGTGAAACCTCCCCGGTACGCTAGTCCCAGTCCGTGGCTTGTCTGCCTCTAACCTCGTACAGAAGCACAGATTAGACTTCACAGCATCCATGAGATGCGACCGTGCCATTTCATCCAAAGTTCCATGAATGGCCATCAACGTGGGCGAACGACGAAATTGGACGTTGTGGACCTGACGTTTTGCTCAGCCACCACCCTCGTTTCACATGTCGACTGCAAAAGCTGTGGTCGCCGATGTAACGCAGCCCGCAGCACATCATAGACAAATGCGCGGATGATAGATGAGGATCGAGGGGATGAAAATTATGGATTTCTAAGGGTGCTTTCGGGATGCATGAAGCGGACAAAGATTCCAACTTGAGAAGGATCCGTGATAACGATAGCTTCACATCCGCTTAGGGCAGACAGGCTCAGCCACTCTTCCAGCCAAGGCATTCCGAAGTCCTGTGGGGACTTACAATGATTGATTCGTCGGTCGAAGGGATTGTTTCGGTGGTGTTTGATGGGATGCGAACAGCAGGAATTCTGATCGGATGCGGGGTCGGAGAAGGCTCGGTTGCACCCCGAGTTGAAGCTCAGATGGGTAGACTTCTAGATTGTAGGAATAGGATGTCTCAATAAATTCAAGATGCTATGCCATAGATGGTCAGCTTTTTTCGCGCAGCCTTAGTCCTCAGGCCTCAGGAGTCAGCGCAGACTTCGAGCTTCCGAGGTGGATGCAATTGTACAAAGTACCCACCAAGAGTTTGATACTTACCAAGCAGCTTAGAACAGCTATCGGAGCTCACAGGCATCTCCAGGGGTAACATTCCCTCCATCCAATTCTAAGCTGCTCTAGGATTGACTCCTATCTATCAGGAGGAGTGTAAGCGCTCAAATGTCTGGTTCGCGATGAGTCGATGAACCTCCATCTTCCTTCCAACTTCTTGCACGGAACCTCTGCCTTCGTGAAAGCCTTGACTTCAGCCCGAAGATAGATCGAAGAACCAAAGGACCCTGTGCTGTCTCTAATCCCCTTGTCTGCTCGTGGTTCAGAGTGTCGCTTCGAGTCATCTTCTGCCATACGATATGTTGTGTTTCGTCTTGGGAAAAGACTAAGATCGCTCCATCTGTGTCTTCTGAACTAGGCCATAGCGGTTCAAACTGTCTAGTCTCAATTTCCTCGGGATGGGACACTCTACTCTTGAATCAAACGGTCTGAATATCTCAAGCCAGCTATTCGGCACTGCAGCGGTACTACACAGGCTTTGATTCAGTCCGAGTACGTACGAGTCCAATCTTGGTCCAATCTACCGCTTTCTCTGTGGCGACTTTCCCAGTTCTCCGTCGACAAAGAAAATCGGTACGTCTTTTCTGCTTTTCTTGCACTCTTCCTCGTCTTTCTTTGGTCGATCCACCTCAAGACCGAGCTGAATCCCATCCTATCGGCGGTCTGTTGACTCTGGAAAGCTTTCATTTCGTCCCCGTGGTACGTCTTTTCTGCTTTTTTGCACTTCGCCTTGTTCGTACTCTGAGCGCGTTGAGTTACTTTCCGCGGAATATTACTTCCTCAGGAGCTCTCTTGACCTACACCAGTACTCTCAGCTGACACGGTGACGACAGGCTCGAACGACTTTATTGATTGTTGGTCCGACTTTCCACAGGACTGCGGCCATTGAATCTCTGCCTCTCTTCCCACAGAAGCTAGTTATGAAGACAGAAATTCCACGGGTGGTTGTTATACTAAGCTATCCTGGTGCGAGCTGAGAATGCATCGGCATTACTTGACGCTACGATTCGCATTTGTACTTGGGAAATGGCGGAAAGGGGCACGTCGGTGTACGAAAATCTGTCACCGGCGCTCTCTTGGATGGCGACTCTTCTTCTAACCACCACATGGTGAGGGCGTGTCTTCGGTTTTGGAGTGGTTCTACACTAATACTACTTACTCTATATAGGCTGTCACAACCGACTTCGCTGCTCAAGACCTTATTGATGAAGAAATCGCCGCCGAAATCCAACGACACAAAGAACATCTCCAAGCCCTCAAAATTCGCCGAAACGCACACTGCGCCGTGAATAAACTTCCAAGCGACGTCTTGACATATATACTACTTTTCTGCAAGCTTCACGCTGAAGCAATATCCAGCGAACACGACGCATTCAGCCGTCATGCTTATTCTCAATGGATTGTGCTATTGCGCGTCTGTCATTCTTGGCACGATCACATCATGCAAACCCCACGTTTCTGGTCTACGATCAACTTATACTCACCCCAAGCTTGGAACATGTTCGCCCGCTCGAAAGCAGCTCTCCTTCGAGTTCAAGGCAATTCCTTTCCCAGAACCGCCTCACCGCCCTGGCCATTAGTGCAACATGCCATATCTCAAAGCCCACGCCTTCAACATCTTTCCTTGTATTTTTCCGACTGTGATGCGCTTTCGCAGGCTCTTACGCTTATCCCGCCGGATAGCTCTGCGCCTCGTTTGGTACAGCTTGAAATAACGGTTGAAGAGGATCTGGGGGAGTTTTATGGTCGTTTCTGGGAGAACTTGCCATCTCTACGATCACTTTCCCTGGATGGATTTCCCTTGCCGTTGATTCAGACACATACCATACGGTGTTTGACGCATCTGAGGATTGGTCCCTCCTCTCTGGGAGTGGCGATTCCTTGGCTTCTCAGAGCCCTCGAAGCCCTGCCGAACATCGAAGACCTGGATATCTCAGATTTAAATAGCCCACTCGTTGGCTCTGACTTCCCATCGGTCTCTCTTCCCCATTTATCAGTTTTCCGTGTCGCTTCTTATGACTTTTCCACTCTCAGTATCCTTGATTATCTCGTCGTCCCATCCTCATCCCGAATCGAGCTGGCCTACGGCCTTGTTGAAACCACGGACTTGCAGGAGACGGATTTGCATGCCCTGAAGAACGCGATGATGCGATTCGTATCATCAGCATCGTCCGTAAACGCCGTCAAAATTTCGTTTGACAATGTCTTCGAGATCACAGTCTACCTCCCGGATGATATTTATGATCCTCCTGATTTCGGGACACCTTCCATCTATTGCGCGCTCCCTATACTCCCTGGGGACGACACACGCACTCTTCTGCGACTTTGCAAGCTCATTCCTCTCCATAAAACTTCGATACTCACACTCTTCGGATTCACTGCTACTTACGTTGGCAAAGGATACCTCTCCTTCATCCCATCTTCGTCCAGTTTGCACACACTCATTCTAGACAGCTGTTCGGTTCAGGTCCTCCAGCAGCTGGTTATGCCCCGCAACGTCGTACATCCGCCTAATCCTGAGCTGGAGTGTATTCACTTCATCGATACCGCGTTCCACAACAAGAAAGGACGTTATAATATGTACATCACCTTGGGTAACATCCTTCGCGAGAGGAAGCGGCGTATGATGTCCATTCAGATGGTGGCACTGGAGGGGTGTGATATCGAGAGCTGGGCAGTAAGGGGTCTTGAGCAACTTGTTGAAGTACAAGTGCTGTGATGCTGATGGTCCTCTCTCTCTGACCCTCATTCACGCTGTAGGTAATAGAATCGTTTCATCGTTACATCGTTCCCTTCCTTAGGAGAGCCTCCTGTTCGTTCAAGGAGCTTTGACACATGCGGTGTAAGCGCCCAAACGGTTTTCTTCCGCCATCAGCTGGCCATGTTAGTCGAGGACAACGACGCTTTCTATCACACCCACCCTTCGAACCCCCGTCTTGCTTAGACGAATGCCGTGAGGCTCAAGACTCAATTAACAATGAATCACATTTACTTGGCCTTCAATTTCTCTGAGGACCCTCATCTTCTTGGAACTCTTGTGGTAGAGTAAGTGAGTACCGGACCATTCATCTTGGCGACGAAGCTCATTCGCACCCTCGCTCATTCCAGACACCAGAACGATACCTTTCCATGCGAAGCCCTCTACTGTACGCGCTTCTGATGGACGATCCTTCCCACCTGGCAGCATCAGCGTTTACGAAATTTGGGCGATGAACTGGGCTTTTCCACTGCTTTTCTGTGGTGGTAGATGGTGAAGGTGGTGCTGTGGTATTGGAAGAGTCGAGTATTCTTATTTCGTTGAGTATGGCGACATCTTTTGCCCCCCCCCCCCCTACTCAGTCTTTGACTTGACGTTACTCACAGGTCTGACGTGATATAAGATCACGCTCTCCGACTCGTTCCGCCCTTCTTCACGAAACCCAGCTCATCCGTTTCGATACTGCAAGGTACTACGCGTACGGCTCGCTCGTCTGCGTGCTCCGTGACTACAACTGCACGATGCTGGCTTGCCATGCTAGCCCGAGAGGATGGCATGTTCTGCTGGGGGCGATAAGGAATGGACCACGACCAAGACTGCGTAGATACTCAGGGCAATGCGGCGATTTTCGTCACGTATGAAGATCTTCCCCCTGGGTATCACCACCACCATCTGCTCTGACGAAATCCATACTCTCCTTGCGCCCAAACCGACCTCTCCCCACCTTCATCATGTCACGGCGGTTATTGGTTGGGTGCTCAGAATTTCGTCGGTAGCGGCTGGCAGGACGTTTCCGGGAGCAATATTAGGGTTGGTCGAGGTTGATGATGAAGATGACGATGACGATCAAGTCAACCTCATGTACCTTCCCCAGAGTAGTCCCTCTTCTTCGATTACGACGAGTTGGAAGCCTTCTTCTTTCTCCTCCGTCCAGCCTTTTACCTGGTCCACGTCATGCGACCTCTCAGCGGTACTATTTCTGTCACAGGGACCTTCTTGCGCTTCGTGACCTCGCCCTTCTCGATTTTCTCGGTGAAGGATGCCGGATTTCGAGGTCTAGATGATTTCAAGGCGGATGTACCATGAGGATGAAGCAAAATGGAGGATGTGAAGGCAGGCGAAGACGATGAAGACTACTGGCCTGACGAGGCTATGCATGACCTTCAAGTTTTGACGTTCGCGCGATGCTACCTCCGCACATTGCCACGGAGATGCATCCCGTCCTCCTGCGCTACCCGCTGTGTCGACCTAGTCTCGACTACATGATACATCCCAGTTATCTGGCGTTCTATACCTGGGAACTATGATGTCCCTTGCAACTGTGATTACTTCCACTGGAAACGACCTTCCATATCGTCGTTGTGCCCTAAGTATCCCATGCCGCTGAGGAGGATAACCACCCACTCACTCCCTCGCCGTCGCCATACAGATCAAGGACACTGGACTTTGCTTATACATATCATCGCGTACAGTCTCTTCTTCTCATTGCGGACTCTTTACTACGAGTTCAAATCACAACAAACGCTGCTTATATTCCTTGCTTTCTGCGTTCCCTCATTCTCCCTTGATATTTACCTTGAAACTCGGACATGGACGAACCCACTGCTTTTCTCTTATGCTCCTCCGCGCTTTCTGCCGCTATACCCCATGTTCTGTGACCATTAACATTCACAACATGATCTCTCTTATCGCTGTGGTTGTACTTTCAACCAAGGAGCAAACGTGGTTGGGGAGCTCTGGTTGGACTCGTCTCAGGTCGACCCAGCCTTCCACAGGCTCTCGCGTCCGACAAAATGGAATGTACTGTACCTTTAACACAGACCAAAGGCGAGTCACCGTGGCTGAGCATATGCTCAAGCCCCTCTAGTGACATCCATTTATATCATTGAGAAGCAGAGGAGATGACAAACAGGCGAGCAGCTGGCCAAGCATTCTAGCCCGTTCCTGAGAAACGGCTCACTTCTTATACTCTATAAGAAGTGTGTGCTGTGGACGCAACCTCAGACTCAGCTCACTCTCTTTCCCATCACGACATGGTGAGTCTATGGCTCCAGTATCTCACATCGAAGTGCATCCTGATACGAGCTGTATAGCACATCACAACCGACTTCGCTGCTCAGAAGGTCGTTGATGAAAAAANTTCTCGTTGAAATCGAACGACACAAAAAACGCATCAAAGCCTTAAAAATCCGTCGCAATTCGTACTGCGCTGTGAATCAACTTCCCAGCGATATCTTGACAGAAATCTTCATGACCTTCAAACTCCTAGTTGGGGAATGTTCCCTCTCGTCGCGCACCTTTGAATGGACGACCTTACTTCACGTTTGCGATGCGTGGTATCACCAAATCATGAACACCCCTCGCTTCTGGTCGGTGGTTGACCTGAACCTACCCTTCGCTTCGAGAATGATGGCACTTTCGAAGGCTGCACCCCTTCAAGTTTCGGTGAGGGTGCCTCCTGATGCCGGAGAAAGTCTGTGGTCGTTAGTCGCCAAAGCCCTCTCCCCAAGACATCGGCTTCAAGAGCTAACCATACTTCTCCCCGACTCCAAGGCATTTTCTCGAGCGTTTAACTCCGTCCCACCTAACAGCACTGCCCCGTATCTAGAACATCTCACGATTGATGTTGCGAATGTAGAAGGGAAGTTCTCCGGATACTTCTGGACCGACTTACCTTCTCTCCGATCGCTCTCCCTCGCAAATACTCCCTTGCCATGGGAAACACATTCCATGCCGAACTTAGTGATTCTCGACATCGGAACACAACAATATGACCACCGCCCCACTATCTCCTGGCTTCTCACAGCTCTCAAGTATATGCCACACATCCAAACCATCTCCGTTTCCCGTCTACGCGCTTCAAATGTTGACCCCAGAGCACCACCAATTACTCTTCCTTGCTTGAAGAATCTTCATGTTGGCTCGGATGATGCCTCCACTCTCAGCATCCTAAACCGTCTTTTCCCTCCCGCGTTAGTCGCAGCCGAGTTTCGCTATAAAGATGTCGACACGAAAACCTTACTTGCAACCGATTTGTCGGCCTTGAGATGCACGGTGTCCCGGGTCATGGCAACGTCGACGTCCATCACCTCGGTCAGCATTTCATTCAACGACATGTTTAGAATCGAGGTGTACGTCAATGGCGATATTGACAATCTCGGGCAGCGTTCCCTCCTATGTCATTTCCCTTTGGTTCCTCAAGCTGGACTCCATGTCTTCCTTGAGCTCTGCGAGTTGATCCCCCTCTCAAAGATAACCAACCTCGCGCTTTGCGGGTTTACCGTCCATACCGTCGACCCGGTGAAATTCACATTCATCCCATCCTGCCACAAAATTGCAACCCTTCAAATAGATTCTTGTAATGTGTCAATTCTTCGGTCACTGTTCAAGCCCCATGACGCGCCGTGTCCGCCCAATCCGGAGCCGAAGTGTATTCGCTTTCAAGATGTGTGTTTTCATAACAGAGAGGGGCGAAAGAATGGCTTCTTTTTTGCCCTGGAGAGAATTCTTCGCGAAAGGACGGAATATATGATGCCTATAGGTACAGTAATATTCTCCAGGTGCGATATCGGGTCCTCAGCTCTCATGGATGTCAAGAAACTTGTCTCTGTACGATTGTCCCGTCGCTAAATCAAGTTTTCGGGTTCTTCATCCCTTCTTTCGTTAGGCCGTCGCAGTCCACCAGTCAGCTCAATATACATCTTAATCTTCGGTTATGACGACTTAAACTCTCACTCCGGATGGATTCAATGGAGCAACAGAGCAGACGGTTTGGTCAAATTTCTGCGGACATGCTGCTTCTGATGCGTAATTATTTAAGCACTGTCAGCTCCAGGCTCCGATTTTCTCTGGAGACTGGATGAGAACGAGGTCGATCATTTGTCCTCTTCTTGAGGAGCTCTCTCCCATTCTCTCGGTCTCTGGGTGTAGCGGACTCAGCTTTCTATCCGTGAGGGGCAGGGGGGCAGTATCGTCGAGTTTCGCATCACTCTTCCGCACACTTCGAAATTCCTGGCTTGAATTTCATGATTCTACCTACGAAATGAACATCGTAACCAGCGCAACGTCGTCGAAGTCACCTTGTTCTATCAAGAGTCAGGCTCAAACTCGCTGATATCAGCGTAAAATACGCTTGAGGCTTCCTTCCACTCCGGCTGCAATCTAGTCAGACTCCTCTGTGTCCGCTGAGGGGAACAACTCTTCCTCAATCTATATCCTCATTGCAATCAGTTCCTGGTATAGATGGATGTAGAGATGGTGCACGTACCTCGTCGATTGTTCGTTCGACTTTCTCCTCAATGACATCGTCCATCATGTGGATCAGCCGAGTCATTGACAGGTTCCGCTGAATATTGTCGCACGCGTCACATATCCCCCNTGTAACTCAGGGACCTTATTTGCCTCTCTCGCTGCGCCAGCTTCAAATTGGGATACGGAGCACCCCGAACGATAGCGTCTCCCATCATCCCTCCCCACTCGATCAACCAGGCCGGGAACACCGCGTGACTCTTTCCCCAACGACCAGAATGGCACGTATGCTGCGCCAGTGATTTATCAGCCTTGAGCGTATCCCAGAGCTCCAACGAGTGGACCGAAAGGAAAATTCTGGAAATTCGCTCCCGACAGACGAAGTGGAACTGCAAAAACCGGTGATAATCCGCCTGTGAAAGGATTCGAACGGCGTAATGCGCGGAATTCGCGGTCCCTTGACGGAGTAGGTTGTTGGCCGTGTGTCCTAAGGACGCTCGAATGGCGAGACTCGTTAATTTGGCCCAGCTATGCATAAGGCCCATAGCGTACTCGACAAGTGGCTCCTTCTCGTTGTAAACGAGACGAACGTACTCATCTTCCATCGCTTCCATGACACCCTCGAGCTTGTATTCGTCTGCGAATCGACAGATTTCCAGTAGCTGGACCTCATCTTCGATTTCCGGACGTGGGACTGGGTAGCAAAAGCGTAGAATTCGGTCCAGAGTGGGGCTGTCAATAGATACCATGAAGGTTTTGTTCGCCGTGTGGACTTGGTTCTCAGAGTCGACGTAGGAAAATCCGACTCTGTGGAGAGAGAGCTCATGCTTGAGGACTGGCGACGCGGTGGAGAGGATAGCTTCGTGGACGTAGAAATCGAAACCGTCGGAGGTACGAAGTGTTACTCCGCTCGAAGGGTCGTCAAACGGCGGATCGGCGACCTTGTCAAGAAACAGAGGAGGAATTATGGTGCTCATATGCTCTAGAGTAGACGTGGGTATGAACAGCTCAGTGGCAAAGTGGTGGTAGGTTAGAATGGGTGGACGGATGGAAGGATGATGGGTCTGTTCTTATACGAACACTTCAAAACAAAGGGGTGATTCAACAGGAGCCAAGGGTCAATCCGTTCAACCGTCGTTCTTTCCCTCCAAGGTCAAAGCATACTCATGGCGATAACCATGCCCAGACGAGGGTCCTTCGAATGCAAGTCAAAAGTCTTTTATTATGATACCATGATGAATTATAAAATACGGTAAGATGTGAAACTGCTTGCATCGCTCGGTCTGATGCGGCGTAGTCAGAGTCTTCAGATCTCAGGAACTGCGACGCGTGCGTGGAACAGGTCCCTCTCAATCTGCGTTTGGCACAAGGCTCTGTGATCAGCAAATATGACTGACTTTCAAGAAGGATGGATACGTACCTCAGCAATGGCTTGCTCAACTTTCTCTTCAATGATATCATCCATGATATGGATCATGCAATTGAGCGACAGGTTCCGCTTGGGGTCAATACATGCGCTGCATGTCCCCTCAGAAGTGACCGTCATAGCCTTGAACTGAGCCAACCCTCTCTCCCGACGTGCCAACTTCATATCCTGACAAGCCGCACCACGGCTAACAGCCTCACCCAAATTCTCCATCCACTCAATGAGCCAACAAGGGAGCAGCATGTGACTTCTTCCCCAACGGCCCGAGTGGCACGTATGTCGCTCCAGGGATCTGTCATTCTTCATCGAGTCCCAAAGTTCCAATGAATGGAAAGATGGGTAGATCTGGGATATTTGCTCGCGGCGGCGGTAGTGGAAGAGGAGGAAACGGTGGTAATCGGCTTGGGAAAGGGATTGGAGAGCGTAATGGTCGGCGTGAGATGTCCCTTGGTGGAGGAGTTGATCGACGGTGCAGAACAAAGAAGCCCGAGTGGCGAGGTCCCTCAGCTTGATCCATTTGAAGCGTAGACCAACTGCGTACGCCACGAGTGGCTCTTTGTTCACATCCACCAGACGAATAAACTCTTCTTCCAGTGCAGAGACGACACCTTCGAGCGCATGCTCGTTGGCGAAGAAGAGCATAGACTCTACCTGGGTTCTGTCGCGAACCTTTGGGTTCGGTACCGGGTAGCAAAAACGTAAGACACAGTCGAGAGTGGCACTGTTGATGGATACGGGGAGGAGCTTGACGGCACCGACTATTTGACCTGTGGATTGGTGATAACGAACGCTAGCCTCGGTGGTTTCGAGCTTCATCTTAAGCTTCCTGGAAGCAGCCGATAAGATGGCTTGGTGGACATAAAAGTCGTATCCATCGTGCGTATGGAGTGTTACGCCTGCGGTTAGATCGTCAAACGGCTCTTGCGCAATCATAAAGGGCGTATAGATTCGTGGGGGTAGTAGGTGCTGATGATGTTGGTGCTGGCGGGTATGTGTGAGTTGCGTGTGAGTGGCGAGTGTGCTCGAGGCAAAGAAACTGAGAAGATGTGTCCGAAGATCACCTCTTATAGAGACTCGACAAAGCAGCACAAAGACAAGGGACACTACACCATGGGCCAACGTAGATTCTCCGCTACCGCCACTGGAAACAAAGCGAAATGACGCGGACGGATAGGGATACCTCCTAACTCTTTGAGGAGGTTTTGTTTGGCTCCGTAAGCGCCCGGACTATTCCTCGCCTCCCCCCACTTGACTTCCTGCTGTCTACCGCACATCTCTAAGATAGGAAACCAGTCAACTAGTCATGCATCATGTCTAATGCATGTGCTATTTCTCCCATGTCTCCTGTCTTTGATTTCTCTAGAGTCTTGAGCTGCTGGGCCTCGTTCACTGTAAGTACCACTACACTGTTCATCTCGAGAACGTAGTTTTGATGCCTTCCTTTCGTAGGTCTAAAACATCTTGATATCCTCTCATTCGCATGCGCAACTCTTTACCAACGCAAAACCGTGCGCTTGCTGCTCGGAGCAATGATTGGGCTTGGTGCGCAGGGATAGTCTAGTATTGAGTGGGCTCAGATGTACACAATCGTGCGTATCCGCCAACTTATCACATTTCTTCCTTTCACTTAATGCTATCCATCGCTGCTTTTAAGACATCACATCCTCGCAGCGGCTGACCTCTATGCGCAAATAGTCGTTCCTGCCTAGTTTCGGACTCCCACCCCAAAACTCTTAGCAAACGTTACACGTCCCAATCTCCACTGTACAACCAAGGGCCGACAAGCTAGAAGGCGAACGTTGAACGACAAGGCTCCCTCTACGTCCCTGCTTATGCCCTTCCCTTTGACCCGCCCGCCAAACCGCGCTGCAAGCTAGCACTAGGGCGTCAACGCGTTCCCACCTCCATTCCTTCAAACACATCCCTCCATCTGCACATCCAAGTCACCGTAGGCTAGCGTCTTCGTAGGCGTCTAATCGGCCACCGAAATGGCGGGAGGTGGGTAGAACGAGTGGGCTTGTTGGACGTCGATGTTGGGGCCTGGTTCCGCAGAAAGAGTCAGCTTGCCAATGAAGTTGACTACCAGAGGGTACGAACCTCCGCGAATTCTGTGGCGTCAGCATCATCACGCACACCCGGGCTCCCACTTCGTTCTTGATGAAGTTCCACTTCGTACTATCCGTCCGCGTCAGCCGTCGCTGCTATTACCCTCCCTCCGCCATGCCGACTTCTCACCACCTCGGTGGCCAGTCGAATCGCTATCGCTGTCTGAAGCCGATGGTCAGGTCCTTTTGGTTCGAGTTCCTCGCCACGAACTGCCGACTGAATCAGAAAGGAGGAGTAACCGGATTGGTTCTTGACTTCGGGGATAGCGTTAGCCTCTGAACCGCCTTCGCTCTAGACCAGCTCCATGACGTTGCGCGAGTCCGTCAAATTCTTCGTCTTGAGGATAGCCTGAACGGTTTGTCCTCCTCTCTCATCATGCCATGTCAGCAGCGATGCCCACACACGGATCCCTCCTTCCCTCCCTCAAGGCATCCAGATAACGCTGCATTCAAGATGCTCCT
Organism: Pleurotus djamor; assembly: GCA_029747585.1. Classification (NCBI taxonomy): domain Eukaryota; kingdom Fungi; phylum Basidiomycota; class Agaricomycetes; order Agaricales; family Pleurotaceae; genus Pleurotus; species Pleurotus djamor. The sequence continues at coordinate 85,533 of JAPEVF010000048.1, forward strand.
GCCTCTTACGCTCCGACTGTGGGTCCCCCACCTGAAAACGGAGAGAGTACGCTACTGAGTAGAGATGCTGAGGTTCGGATTGGTGGGCTGGGGTATCAGCGCTGGATCGAACGGTGGAATCTTCGCCTCCTCCGCCCAGCAAAGTCAGCTCTAGATGGGCGAGGATCATGTGGTGGAGAAAGCCCACTTCATCTAGACACCTTCTGCCCACCGACACCCATGTCGTCAAAATGACCAACCACCGGCGTCAGCATCGGCGTCAGCTAGACGTACCAAGATCTACACATGGAGGAGGAAATTGGTAGAACTCCAACCATCACGGATTGCGCATGTTGGACCTGGGGAGCGGTATCAACTTTGGTGAAAGAAAGCCAGAATCGGGCCCAGCGTTCAATTGAAGAATGAAGCTTGTTTGGCGGTTGTCAATGTCGTCTTCGGGGGACTCAATGATGCTGGTCACGGTCTAGGATTTCTCCCTTGCCCTCGCATCCGACTGTCCCGCTCACGACGTGAACAACAACCGAGAGCTCCTTGACCCGTTAAGCGCTACTCTCCCAGCCTCTCCGCGTCGTCGGTCAAGATACCACCGCGGGCTGTAGCCCAAACCTCAACCTTTCACTCTAGACTGTAGGCGGAGGTGATCTGTGAATAACTTGGAAGTCTGCGGGACGACCACGTAGCACTGCCTGTCCCTTGTCCTTTTCATCTCTGCGTACACGGACATTCTGCTATGGACTGCCGTGTTGCGATTTATCCCTGTCTCGTGTTCGTTACAAATTCCTCTCTGTCCTCTTTGTCGTTTTTGACACTTACAATGCTGAAAATTTGTGTACACTTTTGCTTTTGTTCGTTGTACCAGTGATGTGCTGACCCCTGGTCAATGACTGGGTCACGGCGATTGTGGTCAAAGGGTATTGACTTGACTTGACGTTTGACGCGAGAAGAAGGGTCAAGCGCCTATCAAGCGCTGGCCAGTACTTAACCGTCCAACTTGGACGCACAATGGACGCATTGGATGCGAGTCCGTCAGAATTTGGTCAAAATACTACTCCCGAGTCGGAGTCACAGTAGTCCTCAGATGTCTCAGGCGCGGTGAGGAAGACGATTAGAACAACTCAATGATTGCTCGACAACGGTGGCAAGTCACGACCGTGGGCTTTCGTCGTTAACTTGCGTGAAGTCGTCGGCTTCTGCTTTCCGGGTGCTGTACTCTGTCATGAAGGTGGACACTGCTGGTCGTCTCCACAGTTATCGTCGGCGCAAAATTACATTTACCTCTCCATCAGCTCCCTCGGCCTACTAGCTCTTGCTTCCCTCGGTGCGCTATTGATTGAGAGTTTAGCGGCTAGCCATGTGGTCGAGCTCATTCGGTAATGTTAAAATAATATCAAGGTTCCCCGCCGCAAGGCTGTTTTCGTCAACAACGTCACTCTGAACCTCATCCCAAACAAATTGATACAATGATCAGGTGGGTTCCATCAACCACAAGTATTGAAGTTACGGTGCCATATGTGAAAGAACGTGACATAGCCAAAGCGCACCGCGCAACCATAGGCTCCGGACACTGGTGGTTCCACGGCTTGAGGCTCCCCAATCGTCCGACAATCTTGTGGCAACTGTGTGCGATCCTTCTAACAGCCTCCAGTATGCAAAGGGACTAACTGCTACTATGACAGAAGGGACGAAGATAAACGACCTTTACAAAGTGCTGTATATAAATAAACATTCAATTGTGCTTGACCCCTCCTCGACGTCAAGACTTCTTGACCTTGACTTGACTGACCCCATTGACTAGGGGTCACGTCAAAGGGGGGNTCACGTCAAGGCACATCACTGAAGCAGACAAGAACCAGAAGGTTGCAAGTGTGTCGAGGTCAACGATAGCGGTCATTCTTGTTCGCGCTTCTGGACTCAGCAAGATTGTAAGGTCATGAGATTACTTTGAGTGTACGTTACACGCAATTTCGAGAAGATGTTGGAAAGGAAGTGAGATTCATGTGGCAGGCGCCCGTTATCGAAAGCGAAGTTACAATGAGCGTCTAAATCATCATGTCTTCTACTGCCCTCCAGTCGTTCAATCTCGCGAACGACATCCTCGAGGTCTCTCCGCAGGATCAAATATACAAATTCGATGCCGAAGAAAACAAGAGAATAAATCGTGAATCACCATGGTCCAATGAGTAAGTTATCTCTCTGCTGGTTGTGGATCCCTATTTACGATCTTAGTCCACATTATTTCAAGTCATGCAAGATATCTGCCGTCGCGCTCATCAAAATGGTACAAGAAATCTGGAACTACGCGTAGATACTACGAGCTGATGCGTGAAATCTCAGGTTATCCACGCCCGCTCTGGTGTGCCGCACGAGATCATGGGGCTCATGCAAGGCAAGGTCGTAGGGAATTCCATCGTTATCATGGACTCTTTTGCGCTCCCAGTCCAAGGAACGGAGACCCGTGTGAATGCAGCGAATGAGGCGAACGAGTACATGGTGGAGTACATCAGTGGAAGTGAGAAGGTGAGTCATTGTCGTTGTCGTGATCTCTTTGTAAGTATATCTGACGATAACTACTTAGGCTGGACGACTAGAACATGCCATTGGATGGTACCATTCCCACCCAGGATACGGATGCTGGCTCTCTGGTATTGATGTCAATACCCAGATGAACAACCAGAAATTCCAAGATCCCTTCATCGCAGTTGTCATCGATCCCAATCGCACTATCTCGGCTGGCAAAGTCGATATTGGCGCGTTCAGAACATATCCAGAGAACTATACGCCAACCGGCGCAGCAGGTGGTGGCTCAGAGTGGCAGAGCATCCCACTGAGCAAGATTGAGGATTTCGGTGTCCACGCCAACCAGTATTATCAAGTCGAAGTCGAGATATTCAAATCAAGCTTGGACAATGAGCTATTGGGAATGTTGTGGAATAAATACTGGGTCAACACGCTCAGTCAGAGCCCCTTGATTTCGGTGGGTTTGCACAGGCTTTGAATGTTGCATCGTCTCCTAACTGAGGGCTGTAGAATCGCGCCTACGCTGTCTCCCAGCTGTCTGATTTCCATCAGAAGCTTTCCAAAGCCCAAGCAACTGTACACGCAACACGCGCTGTACCCCCTCTTACCGCCAAGGAAAAGGAAGGAAAGGTGAGCCCTACAGTTTCTTCCAAGGCTTCGTGCGTTAACAGCGCCCACAGCAGAAGGAAAAGGAAGAGAAGAAGCGCGAGGACAACCAACTTACGAAGAGTGTCCGGGACAGGTAAGTTCCACCCTTGAGATGCTTCCACGACTTCTCAAATAACATCTCGTTCGCAGTACGAAAATCGCGGTAGAAGCCCAACACGGTCTGATCGCCCAGGTGCTAAAGGACGTCATCTTCTCCATGCGTCCGAAGACGGAAGCCGCTGCGCAGGTTGGAGAAGTTGTAGACACATCCATGGTCATTGGTTGAACTGTATACTCACATTTCTGTACATTAGTCACGAATTACCCTTGGTAACAACTTGTAGACGATTTTGAGACGATTAGGACTCAGAGTGACTTACTTACCGTTCTTGAAGTATTCAGGAGGTGAATCCCGTGACTCAGGGGCTTCCTCCCATGATATTCGCGGTGCTCCGACAGACCGGCACCGGGTCAGTTCCGCTCACTCTTTCCTCTTCGTCCACGATGAGGCCATCTGCTGCTCGTCTACTCAACATTCTCGTCCCAGTGAAGCGGTGAGATTGCTACAGTTCCCAAAGGATACCCCCAAGCTTACTTACTAGAACAGGGCCGTAGACTATGCAGTCAAGATTCGCGTCAACCCCCAACAAACTGGCATTGATACCAATGTCAAACACTCAATGGTGCGGTGTCCGTCATAGATTTGCAAGTCCAAACTAACGACTATGTTTCTTGCTGATAGAACCCCTTCGATGAAATAGGTGCGTTCTCTCGGGACTTTCATATCATTTTGCTTGTTCACATGTCATCTCAGCGGTCGAGGAAGCTGTTCGCCTACGTGAAAAGCTAAAGGAGAAAGTATCATCCATTAAAGTCGTTACCATCGGTCCACCGAAATCTGCCGAGACACTACGAACAGGTCTAGCCATGGGTGCAGACGCAGCTATTCATGTCGAAATCCCCGAATCCGCACCCGCTCCGGAACCACTTGGCGTAGCCAAAGCTCTTCGTGGAGTCATCTCGAAGCAAAAGGACGGAGTGGATATCGTGATTTTGGGGAAACAAGCTATTGACGATGATGCTGGTCAGACCGGACAGATGCTCGCGGGTTTGTTGGGCTGGTCACAAGCGACTTTTGCTTCGAAGGTGGAGATTGACGTTGAGAAGAAGGAAGCTACGGTGTTGCGTGAGATTGACGGTGGCTCCGAGGAAGTCCGGTGTCGTTTGCCAGTGGTCATTACCACTGACCTACGCCTCAACGGTACGTTCAGACTAGTTATCCGCCCCACATTGCTAGAGTGACGCCATCCTCTCAGAACCCCGATACGCATCCCTTCCGAACATCATGAAGGCGAAAAAGAAGCCAGTCGAGATGCTCACACCAGCTGACCTCGGCGTTGATCTCACCCCTCGTCTTCAAACACTAAAAGTCAGTGAACCTCCCAAACGCGTTGGAGGCGCCAAAGTAGAGAACGTCGACCAACTTGTGCAAAAACTGAAGGAAGCTGGATTCACTGCTGCATGAACCGTGCTTTAGATGTCAGTATAGGTTATATGGTCTAGTATCATCAATAATATACTGTACAGCAGTGAGTTGGGTTAACTACTTGCGAATAATAAGTCCGAGGGAGTATTCAAACAGATTACTAGGTAACAAAGCTTCATCAGTACCGGAGAATAAGTGGATGCATGAGGTGGGTAGAGAGCGAGTGTGGTTGGGTCGAAGGTCAGGAGGACAAGAAAGTCCAGTCTATACAGCAGCAGCCGGTGTTCCCTCAGTATGAATACCCTTGGGAGAAATCAGTTTTATGCGGTGATGGCGAAGCCAGAAGGACCAACGGACCTTAGAACGGCAAGCTGGGCAATTGTTGCGGCCCGTTTGGAGCCATCTATCCACACAATCCTTGTGGAACGCGTGTTTACATGTCATCACCCGGACATTATCCTCGGGTGCGTAGTCGTCGAGGCAAACCAAACACTATGGGAACAACTGTTATGAAGGTATTGCCAAGGATGAACAGTGGATATACGCACGCGATCGACGCAGTTCGAGGATATTTTACCACTTTGTTCAAATTCTGACAAGCGAGACGCTGGGATGATTTCGAGATTCGATTTCTCAATCTCCTCCTTCGAAACCGTTGGAGGTTTGACTTGACCAAGAAGCTCGGCCAGTTCCCTGTATACTGTGATAAACACACACCCAGAGATACGCAAAAGAATTTGCTTACAACAAGGCCTCAAATGAGTCGAAGTCATTGAATGTTTGTGTGACAATATTGTGGTCGGGTGGGTAGTAACCTGCACAGAATGAGATGCAGAAGGCGAGGTTAAGATGAAAAATGCTTACCTCCGATGACATAGATCAAGAACGTCCTCGACCCAAGTGCATCACTGGGAGGTCTTGGGTGGGGAGATGGACTCCTTCGACCACCAGGTCTTAGATTTCTCAGAACATTAGCGGCACGCGCATGCCAGCTGCGACCGCGAACATTACGATTGAAAGGATCGGCGCTTCCTGGAAGAGCATTCGGGTCTGGTTCCTGCACATGCGACAACGGTGTGTCGTCAGGATCCCCAGGCGTAGCCCCTTCATCGAGGAACTCTTCGTCGGGTGAGGGTTCTGGCTGCCATGTCGGAGGTGTGTTGACAGACTGCAAGCCAACTACTACGACAGGGATGACCATTGGTGGATTTGTAGGCGGTGGTGGAGGAGAGGCTGGTGTTTCGGAGGGGTTGGGAGTGTCGGATGAACTTGTAGAGGGAGCGGCAACATTGTTGAAGGGTGTTTCGGATGTGGGAGGCGGCGGCGTGGGGATAGTTGGTGATTGAGGTGGAGAGGTAGCTGCTGCCTGAGGCCTCGGGGCAGGTATCGCAGGGAATCTATAGAATCTCCACCAATTAATGCGCCCTGGTATCGTGGATTGTGACGTTGCGTTAGCTGCGTCACTTGGCTGGTCTGCCATGGATTCGTCCAACGGATGTACAGCAGGAGGTTCCTCTGTTTCTGAGTCGTCTGACTCGGAATCACTGACTTCAAGCAGGGGGGGNAAGATCCTCATCTTCATTATCATCTTCATGGACGCTTGTCTGGGGAGAAGGTACACGGAGGGGAGCATCGACATTTGTTGGTTCGGGTTCCACGGGTGAGGCTTGGACGGGAGCAATCGGTGGACTTGGATCTGAGCCGGGTGCGCTCGTCGTAGGTTGTGTCAAGGCAATACGAAGGTCTACCTGGAGATCGATGAGGAACCTCTCAAAGCTACCCTCRGGCGGCAAGTCGTTCGCTGGTGGCGGGGCAGTYGRTGGGGGAGATGGYGGCGGGGGTGCTGACTCTGAGTCGCTGGCGCTATTGTTGTTGGGCTCTGCCAGACCCAAACCAGCATTGAACGCTCTGGCCATTTCTGCGAGCATGGTCTCCCTGGGATCTAAGGGCGGACGGCTGAGCGATGCAATGGGATCACTGGATTCGTCGGCAGCTTCACTTGAAAGCCCAGGATGACCTCTGAGGCCGAATCGCTCTCTAAAGCTGCCCCAAACATTTCTCATCCTCTCCGAACGGGTAGCATCAGCTTGAAAACGAGGAGGATCCACGAAGGGAGTAGGAGTGGATGATGGGCGCGCAAACAATGGACCATTGGGCATAGAAGCTGAGGGGAGTGGTGCGCTTGGTTCCGTGAGTCCGCGGTTCACTATTGGGTCAGCCGAACCTGTAAGTAACGAGGCAGCTGTGGCGGCAGCAGCAACACTTGAGGAAAGATAGTATGAATCAGTGTCTAGTCCATCCTTGAAGATTAGTAGAGGCAACACACCTAAGCAGAGTGCCCAGGACATCAATGCTGCTGGAAGATATAACACGGGGGGTATTTGGTGATGGAGGGGATCGAGGTTCTGATGTAGAAACCGAGGGTTCTTGGGGTGCAGAGGTTTCGTCGGTAGATGAAGGGGATGGTTCGATTGTATTGTTTGTAGAAGGTTGGTTGGGGGGTTGAGATGAAGGAGTGGTAGGATTGGCATGATCGCCCCATATAGACGACGGCCGTGAATTGCTTGAGCTTATGGGTCTGGGGCGGAGGAGCGATGAGAGACGGTTTCTTTGAGCATCAGTTCCAGCTTGCGAAGGGGGACGTGATATTGAAGGAGGGGTGTTTGCATCACTGAGATCATTGTTTCTCTCAGGGTTCACAGATGGGGAGGCATCCGTCGGCCGGTGGATGGTATCGGAGGTGTGCACGACGCCTTGAACGACTACAAGTGTGCCCGGGGGAGGGAACTGTCGTGCTTGAGGCTGGGGCTGGGCGGGAATAGTGGGGACTGTTGTCTGTTCCTGTGGAATGGCGATGGGTGTTGGAACACCATCCGAGCTAGTCACGGAAGCTTCGGGAATTCGGGCTATTGGTTCAACCATGACACTCGTGGATGGTTCATTGGCGATTGTTGGTTCGTTGGAGCTAGAAGCGGGGACATAGTCGTTCGTAACTGCAAGTAAGTCTGGTACATCCATCGAAGGTTGTAGATGCGCTTCGGCAACAGAGGGCTCTGTCAACGGAGCGACCTGTTCCGAGGGCTTTTCTAGCAGAGTTGTGGGTGAGGTCTGAATGTTGTCATTGGACTCATCCAAGTCCCTGGAGCGTGTATCCAAGTCTGGACGAGCCCTCGACCATCGGCGCGAGCTTCGCCATGGCCTCCGTGACTTGGCCTCGCTTGCGCCTGTCGGATTTTCCTCTTGCACGTCGGGCGAGCCATCATATCGAGGCCTGACTACGTTGAGGAGGCTCCGACGAAATGAAGATTTGCTGGATCGTTTCTGCTGCCGCGAAGTGTTGCTGAGTTCATTGGGGGTCGTCGGTGCCGAAGTAGAAGATGATGAGGCTACAGGAGGTTGTTCAGGCGCACGACGTGAAGCGGTTTGGCCCATTCCCTGACAACGGACGGGGTTGCGATGAGAAAGAGATGATGGTGGTCAGAGGGAGAGATGAGGACACTCTTCTTTGTGACTGTGATCGCCCCAGCCAGTCGAAATAAGCGCCTCAGTCATCTCCACACAGCAAGTCCAAATCCGGGTTACTTTCTCGTTGTCACTACATACCACATTACACTRTTATTGCCTTGGACGTAGGACTATCTATGCGACTGGTAGAACGTCGACAACATCTTGACACCCTTCCCGAAACTATCAGGGATTTGATAATGAGGTTGAATCCACTTCGACAGTTTGTGGGTAATCGTCGCATTCCGGTATCTTCTGTCRAGGAAAATCAGCGCYGCCCAATCATTTTGATGYCTGATRGCTCGACCTGCAACGATGAGAAYAGAAACAGTGGTGGGCACATGTTGAAAGACCCACCAATACTCTGATTAACACTATTCATACARATATTCTCATACARCTCAGAGCCGGCGTCCTTACCGCCCGTGTTCAACTTTCTTCTGACGAACTTCATACGTTCCTGYAGTTCCGATGAACCAAGGTTTGGGAACGGAAGGCCAATGATAATCACAGCCCTGGCTAGATCATCAGAGAAGTTGAGGCCTTCTGACAATTTTGCKCCTATGACCGCGAATAATAGTGCCCCATTCGTCGTTGATGAATCCTGGATGATCACGTTGRAGGGCGAGACAAGAGGACATAATTAAGCGAACCTTTGATGCAATGACATCYCCATACTCTCTGAGYGTTGATTCGACTTGCGTAGACTCTTCGGGTTCGTAGAATATCTAGGCTGTGGTCAGACTGAAGAGCCCTTTGGATGCGAATCTTCACACCTGCTTCCGTTGTGCGAGTCTAGATATTGTTCCATTTTTGTCCCAAAGCGCCCGCGCTCTCGCCAAAAAGCCGTAGGAAGGGAAGAAGACAACTGTCCCAGCAGGTAGTATCCGACACAAGTTCACGAGAACATGGCCAAGATCAGCGACCTATCCATCATRCTCAGTCCCCTGGCGGCCCCTGATTCGACAGGACATACCACTTTCTCGTTCTGTTGCTGCTCGGCTCGATAATCGAGCTCCGCGCCAGAAGGTCCGCTACCGATCGCAACGGCCAACAAATTAGACTTGGGCATGATATGCCCGCAGCTAAAGGTGGATATCCTATCCTTGTTGACAGCGTAGAATAACTGGCCGATTATGTCCGACATCTACGACCCACAATGATCAGCAAAGATTCGGAACGGAACGCAGGGAACATACGGGAGACATTGTTCCTCCGGCAAGGATGACGGCACGGCTCGCTTCGATTACTTCCATGAACGGGGGTGCAGGGTTGAGAGGTTGATATTTGATCTCGACGCCGTCTGAAGTCGAGGATAGTGTCACGCAACCATCTACAGGGCCGTCCATCAACTATGCGCAGGACAACAAGAGGAGGAATTACCGTCATTAGCAGCGACCAACGCAACGATGAGAGACTCGACATTCTGCAAGGGCGGTAACGTGGAATTGGGTGCCTTGGGTGTCTTCTCTGTCTGGGACTTCGTGTCGGAATTACAGGCATCATTATACTTTGAAATTTTCTTAGCGATCTGTCAGGAAACGGAGTTTAGTGAGACCAACAACCAAACGCTCAGGACAAGTCAGTGTACTTTGCTTTTCCGCAGATATGCCTCAATCTCCAAGAAATTGAAGCCCGCGACGTTCTTACCGACCCGCGTAAGTAACTCCGCAGATGTCATGGTCTCCGTCTTTGTCCTCGTCTTTGATTTGTGTATTGAATTTTCCCATTCAGCGAGGTACTCCTTTAATGACTTCATGAATGTTACCAGCCGCTTCAGATGCAGCATGTGGTACGCGAGGAGCCTGGTGCGGAATTTGGCAACATAGTGACATACTTGAGCAAACGCCGAGTTCAAGGCATTGGAGGTTACGCGAACGCTGGTGACGGAAAGCAATGTTGAGATAAGATCTGACGAAGGTAAGGGATCAGGAGGGCCGAGGAAGATATAGCGTGTCACTGACTGTGCGCCTCGTCAATTATGACGACTTGACCGCGGAGGTCGATGCCCAAGGCTTCGCGAGAACCTTTGTGAAGGAGGAGGTTGTACGGGAGGGTTACTAGCTACATCATCAAGATTAGAGCGTTCAAACAAGAACCATGTGTTTAGACACAGTACCTCAGCTTGCGGAATTGCTTGACGCGACCCAAAGTATGGACATGTACCAGTTGCCGATCCAGCCTCCGCTAGTTCTTCAATATCTTTGGGCGTGGCCTAGAAGATGGCGTCAGTCGCGTGTGGTGGCTTCACCATCGTTGGCTTACCAGTATCTGATCGCGTAATTGGATCATCTTTGCATCTTCATCAGGAGGGGGTAAGTGGGGACATCGTTTGCTCCCCTTCTCTTGAGAGAGTCACCTCAGCTTCAAGACCATCCAGGTAATGAGTACTCTCACCTTCCAGAAGGTCACGACATTTGTCGTCCAAATCGCCCCGACTCCTCTTCAGGTCGTCATTGATACATAGTTGCTTACGCGAGCCCAATGCCACAGTTGGGGGTAGCAAGGCGCTGCTGGAGTCGTCAATCGCGTCTTCAGCCGGGCGTTTACCACAAGAAGCGGTCGAATGTTCATTGATGCTTGATATCGTTGTATGAAGTTTAAGGCGTCGGAGTTCAGGCACGACTTGACTCAGTTGTGAATGGGTACGGGAAGCGTAGTAGATTTTGGTTGTATGTGGTACGTCAGAGGTGTCGTCCCACCGTCTGTTTTTGCCGTTACCTTCGAGTCTGGGAGCAATCAGTGGAGTTCAAGACAAGGGCATAAGCAGTGCACTTGTTCATCAATGCTCTCACACTGGGTGAGATATTGTCATCAGACTCTATGTCTTCATCGGGCAAAAACGCATCTTCATCCAACGGAGCCTCTTTTACCACAGGTTCGGCAAGTCTCTAGTGTGAGTGAGTCAGCCAGCTTTGTATAAGATACATTTACGCACAGGTCGTTTCCTAGCCCTCGCCCTAGACATTCGAAGTAATGACTCCTCACGCTTTCGTGCAGCAAGGAGACGTTCTTGTATTTCCTGCTCGTCTGCTTCAATTTCGCGTACCAGTCGAAGTCTTGTCTGTTCTGCCACCCAGTCCGGTGTACCTGAGGGCAACGTCCCGTTTGATAACACGTTGTATAACTCAAGGATGTCGCGTCACATACCATCAGCAACTTGAATTGAATCAAGTTTTCCCTTCTTGGCGCGTTGCTTTTCATCAAGCAGCCATGTTAATGAGGTGCAGAGTAGGCTCAGAGTTTTACCCTACGTGAGGGTACATTAGACAGTCTGTGGCAAGCGTTATCACGAAACTTGTACCGTGCCAGTAGGACTTTCAACAATTGCCACCTTCGCTTGTTCAATTGCATCATAGACATGTTTCATGAGATCGACTTGTATTGGGTATGGAGGATCATAAGGAAAAGCAGGGAAAGCGTTGGGTGTCGAAAGAGTTAGGGAAGACATGAGAGAGTAAATTACTGGATGAAGACTGAGACTAGCACCGAGGCGCGAAGATTGAAGGGAACGTGATTTTCACGTGAAAAAGCCCCTGGATTTGACAGGGGATGAGTCCTACCAGCAACGGGGTTATGTTTCTCCTGCATCGAACTCGGGCTTATAGTACTTCCTCAACCAAGCTTCCGCTTCAGCATTCTCCTTCTTCGCTTGCCCAATCATCTGCTCTATCCTCTCAAGTGCATCAGCCGATGCAATCGCAACACCAGCTTCCTCGTCGCGTAGCTGTCCATAGTGCTGTATCTTCGCACACGACCTCTCTACTCTCCATATCCCGATAGAGGCTGATGAACCCTTAAGGTAATGTCCGAGTCGGGACAGCTCCAGCAAATCTTTGCTTGATCTGTAAGAAACCAGATATCCAGGTTAGCCCGGATCATCCAATCCATCGCCCTTGAGGGCAGCGGAATTTGAGGGTATGACCACATACAATGCCTTTTCCATGCGACCGAACGTCTCCTCCGCTTGACCGATGTAAGCGGTAATCATCTCAAACGAGAATTCCCTGTCATCATCATCGAGTTCGAGGATTTGTTCGAATATCACTTTATCGATAATGGCCTAGGGAACGACAACGACACCAATCAGTRAGAGGTCTTNGCGGAGGAGTGAGGCGATAAAGAGTARGCGCCTCCGYTGAATGGACAGCAGATCCATTNGGCCCGGAAWSAGCRAAGACATAGTGSKYGRTACATACCGATGGTATATCGCCCTCGGGYTCTTCAGAGCTCTCCGTYTCTTCAACTGCCGCCTCGGCTTTRGCTGGGRGTGCTGCATCTTTCRCCTYTGGRSTGGATGGTTTGACYACTTCAGATGTRGARGGTTTGGCCTCAGTAGAGGGYTTCACGACAGGCGTCGTAGTCGTAGCTTTCGATGGTCCATTCATACTTCYGGTATGAAGTTCGTGAGGTACTTGTGAGCATTTCGTGCACAAGTTTGGGTTTATCAAAGGAAAAAAGGGTGCGACTTGACTCGTGATGGGATAAGCCAAGATCGCGCCAAACTGATTATCACATAAAAAANCGGACCGACCTCGGTGCATTTCTTTCAGATGACGTCCATGCAGTACGTAGAATCTAGACCAGCTACACAAGATATAGCTAATAAGCTTTAAACGACTCCATCCTTRCGAAGTCGCGCGATCTCTTTCTCGGTATATCCYAACTCTTCCAAGACCTGGTAACCGAATACGTTAGACCAAGAGCGGACATCACAGAACGAAGTACTGTTTTACCTCGTTCGTGTGCTGTGAGAGCCACGGTGGCGGTCTAGTCACTGGCATCTTCTTGCCGTTATAATGTACAGCCGGGGCAACTACCTTGATCCGACCTGCTCTCGGATGCTAAACGCAGCAGTTAGTATGACTACAAGACGCAAATCGTCATYGAACATGCGCCACTGACATCAACCTCAACAGCTGCATCGCGGGCGAGAGCCTAGACATAGACGGTCAGTTCAGACGGATGAAGTTGGGAATGGGAATTATGGGATGCTGTCGACTTGCCTGTGGATGCTCGAACGCTTGGCGAACGTTATTAATAGGACCGAASGGGATTCTTGAAAGAGGAAGGCAGTTAGTGGCTGRCGAKGYTGGAGTGGATCACCGTACCCAAGCCCAGTGAATTTTTGCAACCAGTGGTCTCTTGGACGAGTCATTAGCACATCCGTGATGATCTGAATGATTTCAGCGCGATTCTTGACCCTGGCGGCATTCGAAGARAATYTTGCATCGTCTGCTAGTTCTGGTCGCTCRAGAATCTCGGTCGCAAAGGTCTTGAACTAGTTCGACATTACTCAGTTAGGTGGTAAGTTCGTTAGCTTGGGGGACATTGACATACCTGTCTCTCATTGCCGGTGCCAAACATGATAAAGCCATCTTTGCATGGGAATACCTGGTACGGGACRATGGAAGGGTGAGCAGTTCCGTGTCGCCCACCCTCTTGACCGGCAATCAGATAGTTGGATGCGACGTTGGCAAGACCAGCCAGCTGTGAATCAAAAAGACTACAGTCGATCCACACTCCCTTGCCTGTCTGGTGACGAGAGAGAAGTGCSGCCAAAATAGCRCCATGTGCGTAGAGTCCGGTGGCAATGTCTGTGGATGCGACACCAACTTTGCACGGAGGTCCGTTGGATTCTCCTGTGCTACAAGAGATGACGGGAAGAGGGATTATTGGTCGGATAAGCTTACATGTGCATTAGACCTCCCTCGGCTGCTATGATAACATCGTAGCCAGCAGCCTGGCTATATGGACCCGTCTGGCCGTAACCTATATAAGCATGACCACTGAAAACCRTGACRCRCGATGGAGCATWACTGACCTGTAATTGAGGTGTAKATGAGACGAGGATTAATGRCCTTGCAMTCCTCGTATCCAAGGCCCATACTGGCCAACTTCCCGGGTATGAAATTCTCCACAAGAATGTCCGAGCTTGCWATCATTTTGTGCAGAATCTCAAGACCTTGTGGTTTCTTGAAGTTCACSGTGATTGACCGCTTGTTTTTATTGGCTGCTAGRAAGTAGGCGGTCTCCGGCGGGAGATGAGCAGCTTCCCCGGGGGCATCTGGTCTCAAAGGAGCCGAGGGTGGGTCCCATTGACCTTTGAATCGCCCTCCGGATCAGTGTTCGTGGCCATTGGTTGGACGATAATGAGAACGCACGGGTGTCATCGCCTCTGGTGACCTCCTCGACTTTTATGACGTCTGCGCCGAGGTCAGCGAGCAGCATTGTTGCCGTCGGGCCAGCCAAAACCCGAGTGAGGTCAACCACTTTGATGCCCTGCAGAGGGGGCTKTATTCCTTGCGCTGGTCGAGCTTGCTGCTGGTAGCATCTTCGCGTCAATGTGCGCAATGAGCACGCTGATCTCGTCAGCGACAACATAGCTGAGAAGGAGAGAAGAATTGGTCATGAGAGCGTTCAGGATGGCCGTGACGGTGTTGAGCCTCGTTTTGGTTGCCGAATGTCACGGCCACCCGAAGCCAGCCTGATTCCGGCGACTTTCCCTTTTCTCATCTTTCACCTCAACCACCACCATCTCCCTCTCTNCCCACCTGTAACTTTTTCTAGGTCGTCTGCAGCGCAGTACCTACCACAATGCTCTCCAGGCAGGTGCTACGTCGCTTTCCCGCAACCCCCGCACAATGGTCAAAACAAGCACCACGCGCCATCTTTGCTGTAAAACGTCATATGGCGACTCCGGCCAAGCCTCCATCGGCGAACGACCTTTTTGCGAACGGAACAAATGCGTATTATGCAGATGAAATGTACAGACTTTGGAGGCAGGATCCCAAGTCAGTGCATGCGTCATGGGACGTTTACTTCCGCGGGATGGACAAGGGCTTGTCAAGTCCTCAAGCTTTCCAACCACCCCCGGCACATCTACCAGCCCCCGCGGATGGCGCACCGGCATTGTACTCTACATCTGGGGAGCTAGACGACCATCTGAAGGTCCGTCGTCATTTTTCCGTTCGGGCCTTGATTTTTACCTGCGTCAGGTCCAACTTCTCGTTCGAGCCTACCAAGTTCGCGGACATCATGTTGCAGAACTGGATCCTTTGGGAATTTTGGATGCCGATTTGCGTGATTACCACCCGCCCGAGCTGGAGTTGAGTCGCTATGGGTTCACTGAGCGTGACCTCGAGAAGCAAATCACGCTAGGGCCTGGTATTCTCCCTCATTTTGCCACGGAGGATCGCAAGACCATGAAACTGGGCGAGATTATTAAACTTCTCAAAAGGATATATTGTGCGTCCAATTCCAAGAGAAGCCCCACTAGTATCTGTCTCACCCTTTATCAGGTGGTGCCGTTGGTATCCAGTATATCCACATTCCCGACAAGGAACAGTGCGACTGGATTAGAGAACGTGTTGAAATCCCCAAGCCATGGAATTACACCGTGGAGGAGAAGCGTATGATCCTCGATCGGCTCATTTGGTCAGAATCTTTCGAGAAATTCATGGCGAGCAAATATCCCAACGAGAAGCGTTTCGGTCTCGAAGGATGCGAAGCCCTCGTACCTGGTATGAAGGCGCTTATTGACCGTTCCGTCGACCATGGTGTGAAACACGTCACGATTGGCATGCCACATCGTGGTCGTTTGAACGTTCTGGCTAATGTCATCAGAAAGCCAGTCGAAGCCATCTTGAACGAGTTCTCTGGTGACGAAGGAGACTCACCTGCTGGTGACGTCAAATACCACCTTGGCGCCAACTACGTTCGACCTACTCCTTCCGGCAAGAAAGTCTCGCTTTCTCTCGTTGCCAACCCATCGCATTTGGAGGCTGAGGACCCTGTCGTCCTTGGAAAGACCCGTGCGATCCAACACTTCGAAAATGACGAAACAACGCACAATACCGCCATGGGTGTCCTTCTACACGGTGACGCTGCCTTTGCCGGACAGGGTATCGTTTACGAAACCATGGGAATGCATAACCTTCCTAGCTACGGTACCGGAGGAACCATCCATCTTATTGTCAACAATCAAGTTGGTTTTACCACCGACCCCCGTTTCGCGCGATCCACACCTTACCCCTCTGACATTGCCAAGGTCATCGACGCTCCCATATTCCACGTAAATGGAGACAACGTTGAAGCCGTTAACTTTGTTTGCCAACTTGCCGCGGACTACCGCGCTAAATACAAGAAGGATGTTGTCATCGATATCGTTTGCTATCGTCGCTATGGCCATAACGAAACCGATCAACCCATGTTCACCCAACCCAGGATGTACAAGGCCATCGAGAAGCAGCCCACCCCTCTTACACAGTACACGAAATTCCTTGTTGGACGGGGTACGTTCACTGAGAAGGACATCGAGGAGCATAAGAAGTGGGTCTGGGGGATGCTAGAGACTGCTGCTGCTGCTGCCAAAGACTACGTTCCAACAAGTAAGGAATGGCTTTCTGCTTCTTGGCAAGGCTTCCCCTCCCCACGACAACTCGCTGAGCAAACACTCCCGACGCGTCCTACTGGTGCTGATGAGGCTACCCTCAAGCGCGTTGGGAAAGCGATCTCCTCGTACCCCCAAGATTTCACTCCCCATCGCAATCTCGCGCGTATTCTTACGAACCGTGGAAAGACTGTCGAGGAGGGCGAGAACATCGATTGGTCCACTGCTGAAGCTCTCGCTTTCGGCACGCTTGCTTTGGAAAAGATCCATATCCGTGTCTCCGGCCAAGATGTTGAGCGAGGAACCTTTTCGCAGCGCCACGCCGTCATCCACGATCAGATCAATGAATCTCAATACATCCCGTTGAACGACCTTGGTTCTGGCCAGGCCCGCTTCGTCGTGTGCAACTCGTCACTCTCCGAATACGGTACCCTCGGGTTTGAGCTGGGATACTCTCTGGTCTCGCCTGATTGTCTGACAATGTGGGAAGCTCAGTTCGGTGACTTTGCCAACAACGCTCAGTGTATTATCGATCAATTCATCGCCGCCGGTGAGCGCAAATGGCTCCAACGAACTGGCTTGGTCGTCAGCTTGCCCCACGGATACGATGGTCAAGGACCTGAACATTCTAGTGGCAGGATCGAGCGATTCCTCCAACTTTGTGACGACCATCCTCATATCTTCCCCACCCCCGAGAAGCTCGAGCGTCAACACCAAGATTGCAATATGCAAGTCGTGTACCCCACAACTCCTGCCAACTACGTGCGTTCTGATCCTCCCCCAATTAATGCTTAATCTGAGACTTTGGTGCTTTAGTTCCACGTTTTGCGTCGTCAAATACATCGTGACTTCCGTAAACCCGTAAGCCACTCTTCGACATTGATTTGGGAATATGTTGTTTACCTTTCTCCTCTAGCTCATCGTCTTCTTCTCTAAGAACCTCTTGCGTCACCCCAAAGCGCGCTCGAGTCTCTCTGAAATGACCGGCGAGACTAGCTTCCAGCGATACATCCCCGATCCTCATCCAGAAGGGCTCGTGGCTCCCGAGGAAGTCAAGCGTCACATCCTTTGCACAGGTAAGTAGGAACGTCCTGTATGAGAACTCCAATGCTGACTGCTATGTTTCAGGTCAAGTGTATCAAACGCTTTTGGCTGAACGCGAAGCTAGGGGCCTCAACAACGTTGCTATCAGCAGGATTGAGCAGATTTCTCCATTCCCTTACGACCTTGTAGGTTGTCCCTCATTTGCTTGAGAATTTGCGCTCACTCGATGATAGGTCACCGCACATCTCGACAAATATCCTAATGCCGATCTAATGTGGTGTCAGGTAAGCACTACCACTGCGTCGTCCCAGGTACCTTCAATGACTAACGGTTATTCTAGGAGGAGCCTCTGAACAACGGTGCTTGGAGTTACGTCGGCCCACGTATCTACACCGCTGGTAGCCAGACCACGCATCACAAAGGGAAATACCCCTACTATGCCGGCCGTGAACCTACTAGCTCAGTAGCAACTGGTAGCAAGGTATGCACGCCTTGACTTTCACCGTTGGACACAACTGACGTCATTCTTCCACAGGCCCAACATAAGAAGGAAATTGAAGAATTCCTCTCTGTGGCATTCGATTTCGAAAACGTCAAACGCTTGCGTATAGCTTCATAATTATATTTACTATTAGTTGTAGGAGAACCCAATATTGGCTTAGTTAGGACACGCGAAGGATCATAGACGCTTTCTCGCTTCCTTTGACGTGCTTCTTTGTTTACTTCTTGGTTTGAGTTGTTTGATTTATCGTGTCCTACTCAAGCTTAGCGACTACGATATTCTGTCAGTCCACATGGAGTATATGTGCACCCTCCACGGCAGTCTCACTCGGCTACATGCACGCTCGGGGAACTACGTCAACCCAACATTTACTGGGCCGAGTGTACGCCCCCTTCAAGCTTCACAGTACTTCAAATCTTACTGTTCTTCGGTCTTCGGGTGTCGCTGCAAAGGCTTCGTTGACACAAATCCGATTGTACACAGTTAAACGGACTCGCAGAAAGGAAGTACGAATTTAATCGGCGACAATGTGCTAGGAGTATACCAGCCCTCGACAGTAAACTTTCTCCAAAAGATCTGGGTTCCTTTTATTGAGATGGGAACATCTGGAATTGACAAGGAGCAGGAAGCAATCCACGAAGATATTTCACGACTTCTTCTCGGTCCGGCACGGGTGATGCGACGATCGCAAAAGATTCCAAACTCGTAAATTTCAGTGCGGCATGGTCCTCCGGAAGCTCTGACGTTACTTGACCGTTCAACGCCAGATCCTTTAAATTTTGGCAATAGGGTATCATCTCCACTAGAGCGGAGATGTCTACACCTATGTCGTACGTTGAACACATGAGTTTGAGTGACTCGAGGGCTGGGAGTGCTTTGACGAGCGAAAGGACGAGATCGGCGTTGATGCGAATTGGCATGTCACTTATTTGGAGTATTTCCAAGTCCTTGCAACATGAGATGTACTGTATGCAGTCCACCCTTTCGTCTAGCGACTGAGGAGACACGCTGGAGGAGATAATGATCAGAGTCCTGAGGCGACGGAAGCCTTGGGTGGCTAGCGCAGCGAAAAGTGGTTCGATGGAGTTTCGATCCTCGATCATAGAAAAGATGCACAGTTGGTCCAACTTGGGTAGTTCAAATTGTCCAAGGAAAGTGATAATGGAGTGATGATCGAGGCAGACATTCAAGTTTGTGAGGGACACAAAGCTTGTGTACGAGCACGTAGACGATGGGTTTCCATCGGGCTCAATTGGGGAGGTAGAGAACCCACCAGCGAAAAGGGAAAGAGTTTGGAGCTCAGGCAGCGACGCGATACCATGCAAGAGCGAGTGCGTCCTTACTGGTATGCGAAGCTCAGCCAGTCTAACGAAGACCTTCTTGGAGAAGATCTCTGTAAGGGTCCTCGTGGATTCGCTGAAATAATTGACCATCCCACCAAATTCTAGGACGACGAGGGAGGGTGCGAGAGAAGGAAGAGTGTTGATGGTGATTTCTCGCCAGGAAGTCGGCTTACAATCCAGTTTCAAGAATTTGAGGTTAGGTTGCAGGAAGAGAGCGAGGTATTGATGTGGCGAGTGAGGTCCGAATGTTAGACTATGGAGATTGGGGAATAAATCTGTTTTACTGGCCAAGACGGGTAATATATTCTTCAAGAAGGGAGAGCAGTCGTCGCCATAGTCTGACTTGCCGCAAGACAAGACTCTGATGCGTGAGGAATAGCTGATGAACCTTTTCCAGTCCGCTGGAGTGGGGCACTGACGCGTAAAGTAGAAGGAAGGTTCATTCTGAATGAGAGAAGTGATCAGCGCTTCAGTAAGCACCATTCCCAGACAAAGACTGACAGTGGACTCGTCCAGCTCCATGGGCCCAAGTAAATACAGAAGCACGGATAGTCGTTCAAGAGTATGGTAGAGACTGGCTAGTGCTTCATCTTTCCAACCTTTACATACACGAGCATTGGCCGAGTTTGTCTGAGGTTCTGCGAAAGCAAATATCCCTGCTAACAGTTCTGGCGTGGATAGGACTTTGCTCTGGGAATCGGAGGGTGCCATGGGTTCTGGAACGTAGGTCGCGGCAGGAGAGTCCAACCAACTTAACGAGCGCCAATCTCGCTTTCGGACACCCTCAGAACCATGATCTTGTTCCTCTGGGTCTGGATGTTGCTATAGTCCATTGGTTGACACCACATTACATTGAGAGAGTCACGAGAGTCACAGGATGTGATAGGGCTAAGCATATTAACAAAACTCGGTCAAGATTGGGTATATGCGAGAGCAGTGATATGATATGTGTACAAAGGTGCTACTTGCAATGAATTGAGAGAATATTTGCGGAGATGAGGTGGGGAATGAGTCCGTGAGTTGGGATGTGTGAGTTGGGGTGTGCTGGAATATGCTAGGATGCGAAAAGGATGGCTCTTCAAACTTGGTGTGGGGGTATATCGCTTCAATACATGCCTCTTAGTCGGCCTACCACGACGATGCCTTGGCCTTCAGCTGCTCCTTCGACCAGCGCGAGGTGCTCAATCTTGTTACTCCCCGGGCCAGGACTCGTCTCCGCGCCTTGCTTCCAAGCAGCCACCAAATCTTTAGCCTCAACTGGGGGTACCTTGTCGTTCAACGTCCCAACCGTCACATGCAAGCGCCCCTTCACATCCTCCCTCAGACCGTCCAGGAATCTTTGGGTTTCCGCTTGCACACCAAGATCGCCGTCCTGTGTGTGGACACCGAAATCATCCACAACGAGCGCCATGACCCTCCCATCCCAAACGGCATGACTCAGTCGAAGCCAGAACAACGGTGGCTTCTTACTGCCAACACCCAATTGATCAACAGCGGCGCAAAGATCCCAAACGGACTGTTCATCAGGCAGGGACTTCTTATGTGTAACCGTAACGTGTGGCATCTTCGTGACTCGGCCTCTTGTCGTCAGATGCTTCCAAAACGCGATGCTAACTTCATTAGAAGCAAGAGAGTCCAGTCTCCCGTTGATCAGGGAGGTTATGTCGATTTCGGGCAGCATAGCAAAGTATCGAGGTTCAGACTTCTTCTTCTTCCCTTTTGTGGCCTTCGCACCATCTTGTCCAGTCTTTTTCGTGGTATCAGGGGTGTACTCCTTCGCCTTCTCCACGCCTTCCAATATCTTGCTACGAGAAGGTCTTGGTAGCTGGAGTTCCTTGCATATCCCATCGACGGCCCGTGAGATGGATTGCTCTAGGTCTTCCTGGATGTCCATGTCAATCACCGCATCGCATTCGGCCTCGGTGAGATCCTCGGTCTTTTCGATGAACATCCACACGACATCCTCATGCTCGCGCTTAACCGTCTCGTCAGCAAGGAGCGACTGGTGGTTGGTCCCACGACCAAGGATGCGCGTCGAGGCTAATCTGTGAATGGCTGGTAGTGAGAGCGGATTCGGATTCAATGTTGTTGGGGTGGCAAAAAGAACGTGACTCCAGTTGAGGGCAAGCAACCGGACTGGAGGATCAAAGGTGGCCGTAGCTTCACGAAGACCATCGCGATGTTGCTTGAGGTGATTATTCCTGGGTTGACCATAAGTTGACGTTGAAGGGAGGGAAGAATGACCAACGGCTCACTTGTCTGCGATGACGACGTCGTGTGTTTCCAACAGCGAAANCAACGTTTTTCAAAAATATAGGCGCAGCCTTTTTGGCCTTGACATCATCGGATTGAGTGTGTCCGAAACCGAAAATGTGAGCTAGCGCAACGGCCACAGCAGTTTTTCCTAGTCAAAGAGTCAAAAAAAANCGTGCGGAGGAATGACAAGAAAACTCACCACAGCCAGGAATGGCGATCGGCACAATGACGGTTTTGCCAAATTTCTGGGACTCGCCACCTTCAACTTCCACCTGGACGTCGCCGCCTGAAGCGAAGAATCTTTCTCTGGTCGCAATGATTCCCTTGCCAGAATTATACAGCTTGAACTTCGGCCCAAGCTTGCCCCCATTCGCCTTCATCTCTTCCTTCAGCTCGTTGCACACCCATGCCGCGTACTTTCGAGTCTCGGCCCTCCTCATCTTTGCCTTCGGGAGCGTAGCCAAGATAGTTTTCGTCGGACTCGCCATGCTCAATTCAGAGGCCTTCTTCGAGGTCGTCGTCAACTTGCTAATCATCATCTTCGTGATCTCCCTCCAGTCACGGTACATCATGTATGGTTCGTCAAACTTGATCTTGAAGAAGAAAGATGAACCAGTGGTGTAGGGACTCCGATCGGAGCGTGTGTCCCCTTTCGTTGGTGGCTCGCTGACTCGACATCGCACTACGAACCCTTCTACGGCTTCGTCGCCCCATTTGCCGGTCTTTCCTACTGTCTCCGAGAATTCTTTGACTGCAGCAATAGTGGGCAAGACGATCGATCGCGTGCGGATGAAGCCCCATTCTTGAGCAAAGGCATCCACCTCTGCCTGATCCAGCGTGTCGAAGTCGCCAGAGGACCTATTGAGACCGTGGAGATGAAGCCCTGTCTGCTCGTGGGGGATAGGGCAGGACGTGCTCCTCGAATGAATCATCACACAGCTGTCGAAGAAGATTTGAAGTCGCGTCAGAATCGTGTAAATAGCTAAAAGGCAGGTCGCACCTCAGCGACAGCAGTCAGGTTCTTCTCCCAGAGTACAGCAGCAAGGTCCTTCTCTTCCTTGCCTTTCTTCACAAAGTATCTGCGCAGCCAGTCCTCGCCAACCTCTGCGTGACTCCGGCTCGCGCACGATACGCTCCCGACTGAATGTTTTGAGGTGATAAGCAGCTTCGTGGGCGTCAGCGCAGCGATAAAAATGATACACCCGTTCGATTTCAAAGTCATCGTATACGGCGCCTCGGTGTGGGCTTCGAGAGAAGGCCACTATAGGTCATTGTGAGTTATGACATCCAACTCGCGAAAGCACCAGCACGCACCGTCGTCCAGGGCACTTCACCAATATTGAAGAACTTGTCATAACCTCTAGCAACGATCCTGTAGCCCCCCTCGACGTCCTGACTGAATAGGCCTCTCGCAAGGGTTGGGAACGGACTCGGGATATCATAGTACTTGAATTCATTCATCTTCCAGCTCCTCACAGTGATGTTCGGGTCTGCTGGCGCTGGACAGTCCGACCATTTTACAAGTTTGGGAGCTCTTGCGTTGAGAGCTACGAGCGAAGTGATGAGGTCCGAGTCCTTTTGGTTGAAAACTGCTGCCGCCATGGTTCGAATCGATGAAAAGGGTGATGATCTGATAAACAGATGGGCCCGAAAGCCTGTGCTCAGCTGTAGGAGTATTTTGAAGAGATTTTACGAGGCTGGCTGCTTTTTAGTGCGGTGTTGCGAGTCATCTCGCGTCCGTTCACTTAGACAGGTTCGAGTCAAAAACGTAAGACAGGGGCTCCGTGGAACTAAGAGCAATGCGCGGAAGACTTGAGTGATGCCGCCCAGAGTCCGATGCAAGAAATTGCAATTTTGTCATAGGATATTGCTGGCGGATGGACACACAGCGTTGAAAATTTATAGTCTACTCTATATACCACGAACTCAAGAGCTAGAGCCACCCTGTTGAATTACGCGTAGGCTCAATCATTACGGTATTAGGTTGATACCTGGAACAATACACTCACCGCTGAGTCTATATATTCATTCGAGTCGTTTCGTGCTGCTGTGCTTGGACAAGGCTAGGAAGGACTGCGATAACATTCTCCCAGCACTGGCTGTAACTTGAAAGGTAGGGCCTGCATTTTATAGTGCATTCTTCAGGCAAGATGACACGGAGGAAGTAAACCACATCTCCCAAGGAACCTGATATAGGAGAACTTCTGACGTCCAGTGCCCGAAGAGATGGGAACTTAATTGGAGTCGAATCGTGGGGCGGACTAAATTCCCTCGCATCAATATTCAAAGAAAGATGTGTCAAGGCGGGACAATGCACGGCGACTCTTGCCAAATCGCTTAGGCACGGGGGTTGGGCACATGCCTCAATAGTATTGTCGAGCGCGAGTACCTGCAGTAGAGGAAGGGCTTTGACCAATTCGATGAGCTCGTCCGTGCCTATTTTCAAGTCTACTTGTCCGGAGAGGTCGTCGATAACGAGCTTTCTGAGGAGTTGACACGATGACAACAGATGCCTCATCTTGGAAAGGGTGAAAGAACGCCTGGTAGTCGATTGGTTAAAACTCTGGACTCCTATGCGAAGGCTTTCCAAATCTTTGTGATTGGTGGCAATACATGAAAAGAGGGGGTCAAGATCTCCATACTGCTCAGCGTCGACGTTGATGTGGAGGGATTGGAGTGAGAATAGGCTTTCGTGGAGGAGAGAAAGTCCAAGAGAAAGCGGGGTACGATTTAATTCCAGGTCCTTGAGAACAGCGAAGCTAGATGGGGGGAGGTTGTATACCATTGACCGTGAATAGTTGCCCAGCCCATGAAGGGATAGCTTCCCAAGGGATGGTAAGGAGGTGACCATTGAGAGCAGCGCGGGGCTCTCGGGAAATGGAATAGTCAATTGCTTCAGACTTGGGACAGCACTGAGGCATTGAATCCCTATGCAATTGGAGAAGTCGAGCTCGTATGGCCTGTATAAACCGGGGTCCACAAATAGAGAAAGCCGCTCCAAATGAGGAGAAAACACGGGAACGTAGGTCAGCGAGCCCATCAAAGCATCCCATACTTCCTGGTCTTCCATGTATGGTATCCAAATCTGGAGGTCTCTGAGACTGGAGCCGAGAAGCATGGGTAGATGTGGAAGCGGGCTGGCGACTGACAACTGGAAGCGGTGGAGCTGGAGATTCGGAAATAGATCCCTTCGTGGACGGGTCGCAGCCATGATTGGGAATATTGAATATGCATAACTGTCCCAGTCTTCGTCATGCAAAATCCTTACGCGCGAAGAGTACTTGTAGAAGGTATCCCAAGCCGAAGCAGTGGGGCACCAGTTTGGCTCGGATAAACTCTAAGAACATCAATGCCATGGATTATCATGTATTCAGATCTTCAGAATTCACCTACATGCGCTCTGGGGTTTTGAGCCAGCAAGAGTCTCGCCAAAACGACAAAATTTGAGACTTCGTACCAGAGAAGATCGAGTGCTTCCTGGCACCACGTTCGGTTGACGAGAGCGTTTTCGTAGTTGCACTCCGAGAGATTGAAGATGATCCGGAGCAGATCCCGAGATTCGACGACTGCAGTGACGGCCATCGTGAAAGACTACAATGTTGGTCGTGGCGGAGGGGAGGCTTTAGGAGTATTTGCTCAAAGGATGCCCAACAGGGGCTATCCCATACCAGGACCGTACCCGATTCAACGCACCCCGTTGCATGGTTTGGTCAAGCTTCAAGGTCCGACTCTCGAGATTACAGCTATATTCAATAGATCGCGGGTGTATAGACACAAATTGGTGACAAGAAATCATTTTAAAGTTGATCCACAAGGTTAGGAGCAGTCCTGAATGGCATTGTGACTCATTCGTTACCGAATTGACAAGTTCTTGGAAAGTACTCACCATCGAAGCGATGTCTATTCGAGATCTCTCATGCCGGCGGGCTTGGCCAAGAAGCGGGAGGAGTTCACCTACACTTTTCCAGCAATTAACGTCCTCAGCGGGAAGAAATGTGTTTGCCACGTATTCCACAGTGCACTCCGCAGGAAAGATAGAACTGAGCAATAAGGCTACATCTTCTGCAGGACGGATAATGGGAGAACATCTGACATCCCAGCATTGGAGGGAACGGAACCTCGTCGGGGTCATGATTTCAGGAATATCACATATCCTCGCATCCACATTCATGGAAAGACGTGTTAGGGTGGGGCAGTAGGGAGCCAACTCCGCTAGATTGCATAGACACGGCGGATCATCGCTTGCCTTGAGAGAGTTGCTGAGCTCGAGGTCCTGCAAGAGAGGGAGGGTCTGGACAATTTCAAGAAGATCGTCCCAGCTCATCTTCAAGTCTACTTGATGGGAGAGATCGATGGCAAGTTTTCTAAGGTGCCTACAAGATGATAATAGATGGCTCAGTTCGGAAAACCCAAGAGAGGGCCGGGTTGTTGAATATTCAAGATAGCCGACCTCGATTTGGAGGCTCTCCACATCGCTGTGATTGGCGGCAATAGATGAGAAGATGGGGTCGAAGTCTCCGAATTTTCCGACTTCAATGTGGATGGAATTGAGTTGAAAGAGGTCTAGTTGGAGGATCGCAAGCGCAAGCGAAAGCGGGAGACTGTCCAGTTCCAGAACCTGGACAGCAGGGAAGCTAGATGGGGGAAGCTCATACACTGTCGTGCTTGAGTGGACGCCCACACCGGTCAGGGAAAGTTGCGTAAGGGAAGGGAAGGAAGTAGCAATCGACACGAGCGAAGGAGCCTCGGGGAACGGAAGGGCCAATTGCTTCAGACTTGTAATTGCACTGAGGCATTGAATTCCTATGCAGTTCGAGTGGTCAAGGGAGTATGTTCGTCTGTCAATGCCCCAGATGTCCACTTCTAGATGGACTCGGCCTAGCTGAGGAGAATGCAAGGGAATGGCGGCCAGGGAGCGCATCAGCGCATCCCATGCATTCATCGACGGTATGCATATTTTGAGGTCGTTGAGAATTGGGCTGAGGAACATAGATAGATGTGAAAGCGGATCAGCCGAGCTGGGTTGGAACTCAAGGCGCCGTAGGTTCGGAAAAAGGTAGTCTCGGGGACGCGTCGCAGCCATGATTGCGAATGATGGGGATAAGTCTTCGTCCCATCGACTCCGCGTGTCTTGCAAGACTCTCACCCGCGTGGAATACTTGTAGAAAGTCTCCCAGCCCGCAGGAGTTGGGGCGCAGTCGAGCACAGACGAATACTAAGAGCATCAGGACGGTTAGTCATCAGCGTTCAACCTGTAGTCAGAGTAATAGTGCACTTACGCATTTTCTTAAGTTTGGAGGGATGAGAAGTCTCAACAGCACGCGAAAATCCGTAATCCGGTACCAGATACGATCAAGAGCCTCATTGCACCATGCCCGGCTGACAAGGGCGTTTGTGCGGTGACACGCCGAGAAACTGAATATAATGCGGAGAAGATCTCGGGATGTTACGACGGCAGTGGTGGCCATCGAAGCGATCTCGACAAAATGTCGCCAATGGAAAAAGAAAACACTAGAGCCGAACGTGTCAGTGACCGACGCGTTGCCACGCCAGCAACTCTAAACTAGGTGGAACCCGTGATCGTGACTTCAGGGAAATCTCCAGGGGGATTGGTAGAAAAGGGGGCAGTTGGCAGCGAAATCAATCCAAGGACCAAAAATGCGTGTGTGGTCATGTCAAACAGTTCAATCCACCCATCATCTTCTACCCAAACAAGGTATCATCTTTATTATATACTCCCGAAAAGCTGAACATGTTTGTCTACGACTTAAAACTCGGTTCGTTCGCGGTATTGTGCGAGAGCCCTCTCGTGTTGGCGTGCTCTACCTAGTAGGTCGAGCAATTCTCCAACACGACACCAGCACGAAACGTAGCACAAGAATTTAGCATTGTATCGTTGAATGACGCAGTCAGTGCGGAAGATGGCACTTAGAAACAGGGCTGTCTTCTCAACAGCATCAGGGGATATCGTGGAACATCCAACGTTCCATGTTCGAAGAGTTGGGAAGATTGCTTCAGCTCGATAATCTGGAACGTAGAATGAATACGCGTCTACCGTCAAAGTGAGGCTCTCCAGGTAGCGGCAGTAAGGCATCATTTCTACAAGGGTGGATAAATTCGGTGGCTCTTCGCATTCGTCGATGTTGTTGGAAAGCTCAAGCGTTCGCAGTCGAGGGAAAAATTTGCAGAGGTGTATGAGGTTGTCCGCGTCGACCTCGAGGCTGACTTCTTCGGCGAGAATGATAGAGAGGATGGTGAGATTCTCAAGGGGCTGTAACTTGAGGATTGCATTGAAATTTAGATATGCTGTGGGTTCCACATAGTCCGACATTGAGCTTTGTTGGTAAGGAGGGTCACTCGAGGTGATGTAAATTTCCTTCAGATTGGGGTTCTTTGCAATGGCACTAACGAGGGCGTCTAGATTTTCATGCGTTTCGAGGGTGAGTCGCAGTCTTTCGAGATCAAGGGCCACTTGAAAGAAACCAAGAATCAAGGACGGGGGAGCCGCGGCCACCTCCAGGGATCTGAGATCCGGTAAATTGAGGGGAGGAAGGATGTACACCGGGTTGGACGGAATCCTAGTCCCATACAGGATGAGTTCGCTGAGTGTAGGAATAGACGCGATGTGGAATAACAACGCAAGACTTCTCGGAAACGGAAGTTTCAACCGCTTGAGCCTCTTCAAGTTTTTGAGCGTTCGGATCCCCACGCAGTCCTCGTCTTCTTCGAACATAAACAATTTTCCATATAGTTCAACGTGTATTTCCAAGTTCTCCAGGGAGGGGGAATGTACATGGAGATAGGACAGCGCGATACTCAGTTCCCGCCATTGGTCCATGGACAAGATGTCGATTCGAAGTGTCGCTAGGTTGGGACCAAGAAACATGGGCAAATAGAGCAGTGGTTCAACCGCACCTGGAACAAAGCGGAGGATCTTAAGGTTCGGGAAAAAGCATTGGAGGGGGCGCGTCGCAGCTACGGTAGGGAGTATGGATGGTAGGCGGTCATCCCATTCCTCCTCACAGTCCCCATACTGAAGTACTCTCACCCTCGAAGAGCATCTGAGGAAAACATCCCATGTTTCAGAGGTGGGACGCCAATTGTTGAATGGGTACTAGAAACAAATCGACCATAAGTTGAAATTAAAAAAAANTCGAAAACGATTCATACATCTGTCCCCCAAAGCTTCCAAGGCACCAATTTCACCAGTAAGTCCCAGATATCTGGAACGTTATACCAGAGGGCATCGAGGGCATCGTTGCACCAAGCTCTGCAAACAAGAGCATTGACGTAATTGCACCCAATGGGTAAGAATTTGAAGATACGAAGACGAAGTTCAGGAGAGGACACGACATCCCTTGGCGCGGAGCTGACACTGTCCAAATTGTAGAAAAAGACGTCGTGGTTGTGCTTCAGGAATTCGATGGCAGACATCCTGAACTGAATGAGGAAAGAAAACGCCCAAACGTGACCGCGTTGAATCTTAGACCCAGGGGGCGGATTCAGGAGGCAGGGCGACATGGATGAACGAGACAAGCTGGCATACAGACGACTGAGGTGCTACTACGTGATATACATACACTGTGTATACTTATGGTTAGAGAGTGTATCAGCCTTGCCAGACCGGGGGACCGGCTGGGAATTTTCACGTCAAGATGATCAGATATAGAACAGTGAGGGGATATGAAGACTTACGAGGGGTGTAACCGGAGTAGCCAGCAGGAAGGTTGTAAATGTTGAGGACCTAGTAGAAGGATGGAGATTAGTTTATATACACGCGGCTAGTGGGAAAGACTTACAATTCCTGGTTCGGTTCCCGAATAAGCACCAGGGAACGACGTGGTTGGGAAAGGAACACCATTTCCTCCACCAACGACATTTATCTGAGCGCACCCGATGTAGAACTAGTATTCACGTCAGCGTGTGTTTATAAGCATGGGAAATCTATCAGGATGAAGACATACTTGGGCATCACCGGGGTTGCTCGCGATGTGGAGGGCGATGTGTTCAATTCTCAGGAGATATTCACCTATAGGCATGAACGTAAACAAAGTTGCCTTTTGTCATGTAGCGAGGAACGATGGATAACGAAAGCTCACCGTTGGGAACGCTGGCAGGAATGTTGAACCTGACTTCATTGACATCTACCACAAGTGTCAGGATAACCCTTTCGACGCCAAGAGACCCATGTGTTGGACACTACTCTAGTACGTACTCGCAGAATCAAAGATAAGGCCAGTGCTGGGCGTCCATCCTGGCGCCCACTCCCAAATTTTGAACCATGTGTTTCCGAGGCCAGCAGAGTTGGAGTTGGCGGCGGGTGAAGCTGGGGTCAAGTAAGCCTTGAAAGATAAAGTTTTGAGGTCTATCACACGGTTAAAGAATAGGAAAGATCCGTTCTTACATCAAAGTAACCAGGATGGCCTAGAGATAGTCAAGAATCGGATGAGCTCTAAAGGGCATTGACGTATGAATTCCACGAACCCATCGTATTCGATGCTCGGAAACCGACTTCTGAGCCAGCTACGACGGTCGCTGTGCTAGTTTGACTGGCAGAGTTCGAGTCAAGCTCGAAACATCTGAAAGCCTGGCTGTGGACGTCTTGAATCTATATGCCCAAGTCAGTTAGGACACGATGTACTCCACATAGATAAATAGACAAACGGGGCCGTTCGACCAGTGGTTCTCGGTTACGCGGACATACTGCCATTCACTGGTAACGGTGTTGTTGACGATGAATTGGGGGAAGGTGTCTAGACAGGTGTACAGATAATTGGGTTAGCAAGATATTGCCTTGAGACTGGCCATCCTACACACAGTGAGCGGAGGCAATCTGGATTGCGGCAGCCAGGAAGGCAGTCAGGGCGAAGCGCATCGTGATAGATTCAGCCTGTGAGGAGGAAGGAGGAATCGTGAATGATACTACCTCGGTCACCTATAAGTAGTCGGATAACGCGGTCTCATATATCTGGGAAAACGATGAGAAATCATGACAATGTGGAGGCTGACACGAGTTGGTCTGCCCGGAAAAAGTCTTGAGGGGTTTTCGCGCCGTTATAGCGTCGTTAGGGCAAGTGGGCTGATCGAAGACGAACATGAGGAGCGGAAATGCCGCGCAAGGAGATTTCGAATTCATATTCTGTCACAGGTTTGGTGAGATCCAAATGGTATTGACTCTTGGTCATGACTAGTTTCTGAGCCAATAATCATTGAAAGCGGGTCAAGGTCGATATTTCAGCGGAAAAATGAGGAGCTGGGGTGACGTCCCCAAGTCATTCGCCATTTCCGAGGATTATTGGAAAGTCGAGACCCATTCAGTCCAAGTTCAAGATGCAACGTACGTCCGGCCTCTTCGTGAAGCGGCCCGCCACAAGGAAATTGGAAGTAGACAATGTCGATGGTCACGTGGCAGAGTGCCAATTGTGACAAGACAGATTGGATGAATTCGTAACCGCAGACGTCTCGGAGACGGCGGCGGAGGGAGAGGCGGAGGGAGATCGCTGAGGCTCAGGCGGGAACTTGATGTAGCGTTTCTTGACATCCAGGGCAAGCAAGGCTGCTTTGCTTTGCTTCTGCAGACTACCATTCACGGTGTTGTTCTCGTTGGACTGCGAGGGGTTGCATTCATCGCCGGAGGAAGTCAGGGCTAAAGGCGAGGGAGACTAGGGTTGGGAGGGAGGGGGAGGGAGGCAGTTCAGGCATTGGTCGAATGTGAATAGGGTTTGCGCACCAGAGGAAGGGATGTTGCTTGATGATGGAGATGAACCGCGAGGTACGTGCGGATGAACTAGGAGTACTCCCTTCTCCGAATTTACTTACACCTTGCAACAAATTTAGGTCACTCGAGTAGGAACCTCCCAGCAAGCCGGTTCAGATTTCCTCTTCGCCGTATCCGATTTTCATGGGACAGGCAGAAAGTTGTGGAAGCTGCAAGCTTTTGTTCAGCGATCACCTCGAAGAAAGGCATGAAAACCCTACCAGTACAACGATGGGCGTCGCCATGGAAGACCTTCGCTTGAGCAAGTTGAAGGAGAGCCTCAGAGCAGTATAGGGCGCTGGGAATGAGTCCAGAGCTGGATAGTATTGCGTATACGCTCATCGAATAATAAAACAAGCCAGTTAAATTGGAGAAGGGGAACGAAAAGCAACAATAAAGAATGTAGATGTATAAGTAATGCCGAAAACGTCCACAAGTCCGTTTGATATGATAGAATGAGGAGGATGTCATGGGGGAGTCAAAAGCGAATAAACGAATGTCTATGGTCCTGCAAAAAGGCTCCTGAACCAACCAGGGATTGGCAAATGGTCATACGTATATCTTCGTCATTAATGAGAGTCAGAGGAATTTATGCAGCGTTGAGAGCGAGTTCAATCGGGCAGTTGGCACCGATGATGGTTGTTGAAGCATGATGCGTCGAAGGGAGCCCGATGATGTTCATATCAAGAACAAGCCGGAACTGCAGCCCCGTACGTTCACCAGCCCCAGAGTTCCTGCAGCTGTTGTACCAATTCTTCCCTGTAGAAAACACACTGTGAGAACGATTTTGGCAGGATAGAGATGATGAGGTCATACAAGTCTGATCGGTGTCATTGGTAGTTACGTATGTGAAGTTCAAGGGCAGTTGGATCTCGGGGTACGCCTTCGCTGGGAGGGTCCTGCTTCCCAAGTCGCCAGTCCCTACGAGAACGGTGGTCTCCAGGTCGTACACGCTAGCTCGGAGGTGCGTGAAGCGCACAGGCAAGAAATTATCCTGTGTGTTAACCTGGAGATTGGCGAAAGCGGGGAAACTGAAGTTGGCTGGCAAGCGATTGAAGGTCGTTGGTACAGCTTCTGCCCAATCGCCTGTTGCATTTCCGAGTGGTGAGTTACCGTCAAAGGCGAAGCCTGGTACGCGGGGTATGGT
Organism: Pleurotus djamor; assembly: GCA_029747585.1. Classification (NCBI taxonomy): domain Eukaryota; kingdom Fungi; phylum Basidiomycota; class Agaricomycetes; order Agaricales; family Pleurotaceae; genus Pleurotus; species Pleurotus djamor. The sequence goes on from JAPEVF010000048.1 coordinate 118,129, forward strand.
GAATGCGAGCACAACGGCAATGCTGATCAAAGACGGCGAGAATCAGCCGCACGGAAACTGGGGGACATAGATGGGACGTACGCGCAGCACAAGCCGAAGATGAACCAGATGAGGGTTCGACGATTAAACCAGCGTCCACAAAGCCCAATTTCATTGCGATTCCATCTCTTCCAGAATTCTTTTCTACCTTCCCGTTTCGCCTCGCGACGACCTGATTTCGTCATATTCTTCAGCTCATCACGCCGCCATTCTGGACCCATTGTTGGGACAGTGACCATCTCCACAGGTGCTCCAGTCTTGGAGCTTGCGGTATCATATTCAGCTTTAGGTGAGGCTACGGCGGGAAGGGGTTGGTAACTATGATTGATCGTGAGTAAAGGATAAATTTCACAAGTACAAGGACAAAACTCACGCTGCTGGGTCCTGCTTTCCAAACGCCGTGCTATATCTCGGGCCAGCATTGTTGAAATCGGAGAACACATCCCAAACAGGCCCCGTGCCAGCTTCCTCCTCGTCCCGACCTCCTTTCAATGGCTCTGACCTTGCACCTGGGAAAAATGTCTCCCTTGTATATCCACCGCTAGGTCTTGGCTGACCATTCAGCAGGTCTGTGCTGACTCGTGATGCTTGCTCTGGGTTGTAGAACGACGATGCTGAATCCCTGCGCGGTCTTGCCTGCGCTCCCACCGGTGGGCTGGCGTACTGCTGTTCAGGCGAAGTGTACTCGTTGTTTAGAGCATCGAAAGAGCTTTTGCGGCCTCCGTAGAAAGATGATACGGTCGATTTCCTGTCCGCATCCATAGTTGACGTCTCGAAGAGTGCCCCAAGTGAATTGTGGGTAAGGACCTTGGGGAAGGGGAATAAGAAGGTGCTACTCTGTGAGATGCATGCCTGACATGAACTCAGTGATCGTGAGAACATTTTACTAACCGTGAGAAGGGTGGTGGGATCTCGGTGCACGTGGAAGGTCGGTCTCCTGGTCCTTGCGTAGCTTGTCTTCAAGCTGAAAGGTAAATTTCTGTTGCTTCCATTAGTCCTACCGCTCAATGACAATTATCCTGGATAGGGAAAAATGGACAAAGTCTTGTCTATGCCTGAACTGCTTCGTCTCGTTTTCGAACATGCAACCAAAAAGCAAAACGCCGTCCATGCTCGCGTCTGCAAGGCTTGGCTCGATGAGGCTTTGGATGCTATTTGGCATGATGTGTCATTGCGTCGTCTGCTGGATATTCTTGCTCCAGGACGCTACGATCCCAAAGAAGGCTTTTGGGTTTGTCGATGTCCTCTGATGCTCGTCCTGGCCAAGGTCGCTCATCATAACCGCGTATAAGTATAGGTTTTCAATCGAAGGCTCTCACCAGCAGACTGGGGCAGACTTCATCGCTACGCTCCTCGAGTGCGTAGATTGAGTAGTATCGACGGGATCTCTTCACGCGTCTTTCACAACATTTCTACCACCCGACCTTCTCTGGAGTTCTTGCCGAACTTGCGCCGCCTCGACTTCACGGCTGCCCCCTCGGAATTCTTGCCCTTGTTCCTCACGAGTGCCTTGAGGTCTCTGGATTTCTCTCCTCGAATTGGCGAAGACCCCGCAGTTCCTTCAGTCCTACTTTACGTTGGCGCACGCTCACCAAACCTCACCTCCTTATGCCTGAGGCACGGCATCACAGCTTCTGACGAGCTTGAAGAGGCTCTAGTGAACATGTTCCAATCTCTCCGTCAACTCACCATCTTGCACATACCCAATCGCCTTTTGACCTCTCCTGTCGTCTCTGTTCTTTCCCACCTCCCGTGTTTAAGCGCTTTATATGGAGAAGAAATTCCTTACTCAAACCTAGGACCTGAGGACTATGCCCAGATGCCAACGGAGGGGGACTGTGGCAGTTTCCCGTCTCTCAAGACCCTCATCCTTCGACTACGCTTTCCAGATCTCATACGCTGGCTATCTTATCGCCCCATCTCGTCCTTGACCAATTTCCACGTCGGTCCTATGGCGGTTGTGACAGCGGATAATTATTCACGGCTGATCCAGTTTGCTGCTGCTAGCTCGCCGAAGTTGGAACATTTCTCTCTACAAAGCCTCTACCACCTAGAGCCTCCCATCATCGCCGAACCACTCAGCTTTGGTCACCTACGTTCTGTGTTACAAATGAGCAACCTCATTTCCCTCTGGATTCGTCACCCACATCCGTTGAATATCACACAGTCCGAGCTCATCACTCTTTTGACATCGCTTCCAACTCTGACGACACTTTTCCTAAACCCGTATCCCGAGAACCCTGTACCTCATGGAAGCCTTTCCTTCGACCTCACTATGTTGGCTGCAATAGCCCCCTACTGCTCACGTCTCACCGAGCTCGGCCTCTGCATGTCTTCGCCTGGGATTCCCTTCCCCGATGTCAGTGTTTCAAGCACCTTCGAGTCGCTGACACAGCTGCATGTCGGTCGATCCCCATGCAACGATGACGTATTTGAAGTGGCATCATTCTTAAGTCAATTGATACCAGAGCGATGCATTCTCAGTCATTCGGATTGCGAGAAATGGGCAGAGGTTAGCGATGTTTTTCTACCAACCTTTTTCCGAGTCCATGCACGTTTTGAGCAGCGACTACGAGAAGGGAGTCCAAGCCTAGTGGTGTGAGCCCTTTCGCTCTATACTTACTTTCTTTTCCCTTTATCCAAGTTTCCGCATGTTTTTGTTACAGTAGCTCATCGCTCTCTTATTATGTACTATAAATACTTCCCCGTGTACATGCCCTCCTAGCTGTCGGCTGTTGTAATATAAACAGCTTCCAAACAACCCTCCGGTTCATATATGGAGAGATATGTGATTAGTATGTTTTGAAGCAGTAATCTCCACAATCGTTCTATAGGTTCCATTGTTTGACTAAGACCCACTGTAACACATGCCTGGGGTACGCCTAAGCACGAGGTGGGCCAGAGTCCTACCAGGCAGAATCCTACAAAAGACGAACGCTTCCCAAAGTATGGCACTCTGATGAAAGGACTGTTATTGGAGGACTTTACGTCGCCACGACCACCCCCAGAATGACGCATGAGGCTACCTAATCGTTATCCGTTCATAGTCGTACGTGTATTGAGCCATCACTACAAAGTCAAACGACTGAGCTAGACCGGGACGCGCAAAGGCATTTTTCTGCACGGACACGGCGAAACACAGGGATGGATTCAACCACGCCATGCCATCCATCTGGGTCTTCAACATCATATTCAATAGAGCAATCGATGGGCAACACCACGCTTAAGAAGGCAGCGGCTTCAGCTACCGATTCGCAAGACGAGGATCCAATGCGAAGCATCCGAAGTGACCCGAGGGTACCTTCGAGTCTGGTGTCATTGGGTAGAGGAAGCCCATTTGCAGACATGCAAAGCCCGAGGTCTCGCACGCCAGAGATGTATGGGATGATTTTGCCAGTACTGTGACATCCAGAGAAAGTTCGTCAGGGAGGAGACAGTACATAGGGTTTGGGTTCAGGTGAAGACGTTCGAGAGATGGAAGAGCCTTTAGGAGTGACTACGTCCGTCGGGGTGATTCGAAGGGGCATCATGTGGGAGATATCGAGATCCCGCAGCGAGGAGCCTTGGACAAGCCATTGAAGGTGATCAAATGTAAGTGTTTCTGCATCGGTGTTGATCGAGGGGGGCACGCGCAGAAGAAAGAGACATTCTAACTTGGGGCAGCCTTCCACGACCGCTTTGATGAGGCGTGAGTGATCTTCTGCGGATTCGACGGCGACAGGACCAACATGCAGTTCTGTGAGGGAGGGAAGAGGACAGATAGAGAGCCAACAGATGAAACAAGCGAAGGGGATTCGTAGAACCAGGGTGCGAAGAGATGGGAAAGCGCTGCAACTGTCCTTGATTATAGAGGGTGCGCCAGCTGCTCCTGGTTCAAACGTAAGTTCTTTTCCTTGAACAGACTCCAAACAGGGCAGATTAGAGAGGGCAGAGAGCACTGAAGGCGTCAAAAGAGAATTCGGCGCAGAAAACTCCTTCAGTTGAGAGAGCGACGCAATTGCTTCGACTACGGCAGACTCAAGGTCTAAGATGAGTGGCATCATCGGAACGGAGAGGTGAGTCAAGTGTGGTGATCGCGAGCAGACATAAGGTAGAATCGATGGCAGTATAATATCGTCGCATGACCGACTGCAGAGGTCGAGCCTTTTGAGTCGCGGGCCGAGGAGTAAAGGCAGAAATTCGGGTTGTTGGTATGAGTAATTCAGAGAATGCAAGTTGGGTAGTAATTCCACTGGCGGGAGAGTCATGTTGATGTAACGAAAGACGCGGGGGGNATAGTGCTCCGTAATCTTGAAGTTCATGCACACGCGAAGAGTAAAAACAAAATCTATCCCAGCCCTTTGGTTGAGGAATTCGCGGGAGGGTCTATGCTGATGTGAGCGAGGATATACCACAAGGTACTGTGAATCACTTGCCCATCCCCTGTCCTTGGAATCGTTCACATATCAGCCCAAGAGTCGAGCAAGGTCAAGTAAGTTCGTCTTGCGCCAGACAATATTCAACGCTTCATCGCTCCAGACTTTGCAGACACGAGCGTTGACCGTGTTCTCTTTCCGGGATAGATTCTCGAAGACAAGGCCAAGCAACTCTCTTGTATACAGAACCTCGTCGACTGGTGGCTTGATTTCCTAGTGGTGAGGGAATGCCATCGGTGAAAAGCAAGGTTATAGGGATGAAGCATTAGTCTTGCCTGATTCTGACGATTGGAGTTCATACTTGAGGTGATGGATGCAGTCTGCAACAAGGATTTGGTCCCTTCGGCCTTTGTTCGGCCTTGCTTCGGCCCGCCGATAAACTGTCACGATCACATGACTTAGCCGTGACCGCATTGCCTCAGGGACGCGATGGGCAGCTTTTCTCAACTCTTCCTAATCCTTCGCCCAGCAAACCAGCTTGAAGCCCTTGCTATCCAACGCTCAGGCAAGGGGGGTCAAGCACTCGAAACTTAAGGCTCCTAGTTCCATCACCACGAATATATTTTTAGGAGTTTCAAGGGCCAACGCAAGTTTCGATGGCAAGTACTTTCCCGGGCTTGACCCGTCGCGCAAACACTTACTTAATATCCTCTCTAATGCTCTTAGGATGAAGTAGAACTGGAGAACGATACGGTGACAGCCGCAAATCCCACAATGTCAGCGGAACGACGCGTTTTAGCTTCGCCAGAGCTACTGCGTATCATCGTCGAGTACTCAGACAATCCCACCACAGCCGCACTCGTCTGCAAGGCATGGAACGTTGAAGCTGTTGGGGTTATTTGGAATTACATCGATAACTTTCAACGCCTATTCGAGCTTTTGGGCCAGACGACTTGTGATAAGAATGGCTGCTTGATGGTGAGTCGTGTTTCCGACGCCTATCTCGACAATCACTGAATGTACGCGTCGATAGCTCAAGAGATCGATCAGGCCTACTGATTGGGAAAGGTTCTACGTGTATTCCTCGCGAATCGAAGAACTCGACAATGAAGACAGTTGCACTGACTATGCCACGTCCCTGTTTTCTGATATCGCTGCCACTCGGCCTCCACAGTGTCTCTTTCCGAGCCTGCGCCTTCTCACATACACATCTCCTCGAATGCCAGCTCGCTATCTGCCCATGTTCCTCAACAATCGGCTCCGATCCTTAGCCATGCGCTACTGTCCTCTTGACCCCAAAGACGAACGTGACACTGTCAAAGATGAGGATGAGGAAGACGCCGAGGAACGCAATGACGAAGATGTCAATGAAAGCCAACCCGATGAAGAAGACCCTGGACGGGGCACGGACGAAGCCGGTGGTATCCCGGCTATGAAGGCTTCAGTTACCCCAGGTCCCCGCTTCGACCTCAATCATGCCGGTGATGACTCTAGTGATGACGGTGAATGCAATGGCGTCGACTCGGAAATAAATTCCACACTGAGTGACATGGCTCTTGCGCTATCCTATCTTCCCTCGCGCACTCCTCTCCTCGAGTTTTTCGAACTCTCTGGTGACCCGGATGAAGGGCTAAGCTTCGATTGGACCACCTTCGACGACCCGTGTATCGCGATCCTGTCTCCAAACGTCCTTCCTCATCTCAAGACATTGCATCTTCCCCTCATTAGCAAGGACTTGCTGCTTGCCATCGCCGGCCTTCCCTTGCTCGAGGAGCTCCACCTCGACGTGCAATCCATTGCATCGTATATGGACCGCGACTTGGCTCTCCCAGTGGGTAGTTTCCCCTCCTTAGAGGACCTCCGCATTACGAATACGCCCGGCTTCATCTTCCTCGCCATCGCCAGTGTTGGCCTTACTAAACTAGTATCAGTCGCGGCCAACGCTGCTGTGGACTCGGGCGATGATCTTGAAGGATTATTCAAAGCATTCGCTACGCATTCTCCCAACCTCAAGTTACTCAGCATTCGTTCGCCCAAACAATATCGAACATCCACACAAAGCGGATGTGCGGCTACACTCCCATCCACGGTGCTCGCACAATTGTTCCCTTGCCGAAATTTAGAGATGCTCAAGATCACCTCATTCTCCTTCAAGTTGACTAACGAAGATATCATTTCCCTCGTCCAAGCTTTCCCGCACCTTACTCACCTTAACGTCAAGAACACTGTTTCATCCAGCACCCACTCACCCAACATCTCCGTCTTCCTCGATATGATCCCTCATTGCACTGAACTCGAGGAGCTGAGCATATCCTTGGATGCGAAGGCTGAGATACCTATCGTTAGGAGTCGAGCGACTTTCCCGAAGCTTCAGTCTTGGGATGTTGGTAGATCTCCGGCCACAGATCATGGAATGATTGCGATGTACCTCAGTGGGATCCTCCCAACGGGAGGCTCTCTCGTCTTCAATCGTTCCAGCTCATATGGGGAGCACTGGCATAAAGTCAACGAATTACTCCCTATGCTGCTGCAAGTACGACAGCAAGAAAGGTCCATGGCTTAAACATTGCATAATGCAGATCTGCCTACTCGAATACCTACTCTTTATTTGCTTCGACCAAACACGATCGTATATTTGGTACATAATCCTCGCATATTTGTACATTAATCGTACCTAGTTGATAGTTTCGAATAGATCCCCTAGTAGTTAGCAAATGAACAAGATTTCGGTATCCTAGTGAAACATAGATCAGCGTCGCTGAGCATCTTCCTCCATACGCTAGGACCTTACCATGGGGTGTGAACTTGACAACTAGAAATGCCTGCGTTAGCATCGCCGTTATGCAAGCTTGACAAGGCGTTGATCTGACCTGAGGCTTTTGGCTATAATTATCCCTGAGGATGTCCCTAAGAGAGTATATGTGCATCAATACAGGAGCGGCTTCTAGTCAAGGCTTGAGCATACCTGACGTTGTTAAGTAGCTGCTGATAGCTTTGCTGAGAGTTTTGTCCTGAGAGAAACGTTAGAACTGATGACCATCCGACCTCCGAAGAGACCACTCACTGAGAGCCGATACGAAAGCCTTCCAAGGAGTTGTGGTTAGGAGACGAAGGGGGAAAGGGGTTACGAAAACATACAAAGCTCATGGCTCCAGTAGCTTGACCGGCTTCCTGCGTATCAGCGCTAGTTTGGTCATCCTTGCAGCCACTCCATGAAATCTACATGTACCAGACCATCGTCAATATGATGTAAAACCGAAGAGAATCTAACAACTGGGACTTACAACATCAGCTGGACTAGTCCTTGTAGCCTTAGCTATCTTCTCCGCCTTCGTGGAGGAGGTAACGGATTTGAATATTCCCATTGCTGTACCAAACATGCTACCCATATCACCTCGAGCATAGGAAGTTGCGGCGGAGAGGAGACCTTCTCCGACTTCAGCTGCAAGGTTGGGTTCCTTGAGTTTGCCTTCGGTTGAATACTGGTAGTGTATCAGTGGAGCCAGGAAATGTAGAGAAGGAGGGTCTTACGACGTAAGGCAAGTCTGTGAAAACGTGTAAATATCATGTTGTTGATGGGATTATCGTACGCACCTAGCGCGGTACCGGAGTGGCAGGACTGCGGGTGAATTAATTCATCAATTCAGTCACTTGGAAGACTAGGTCCGTAAGGCCTTACATCGTATATGGCAGTAAGACGACATCCTGGAGGCAAAGGCTTGACCATGATCTCGTGCATGTCCTGAACACCATAGTAGATATTGGCAATGAGGAGATGCAGAATAAGTACATTGACCTACATCATCAACGATGTGTCCATTCTCCTCGAAATCGACCTAAAAGAGCTCTCAGATCAGCGATGTTGACACAAAGAGAGATCTCCAGGGAGGTACCGGGTAGATCACTGTAATTATGGTCAGTCTGGATTCCAGGTTATAGCTAGACGGCGGGTTTCGCACCTTCATCGAAACCATCACCTTCATCGCCGTCAAGATCTTTGGTCTGACCTCCGTGCCCAGAGTCTATTCCGGTCAGATGAATACAAATCTCTGGTGGAATAAATTGACAGACTCACAGTGGAAAAATAGCGAATCGTTCGGCTGTGCATCACTTACTAGCCAGTTCATGGCACGTATCTTGATAGAACTGGTGAACATGCTGAAGGTCGAGTATGGATAAAGAGGTGCTTACAATATTCTCCTTGGTGGGCATGCGACGAGAGTCAGTAGTATCGTCAGTGAGAGTCACGATGTTATCCTTGGAGTAGCCATATTGCTCTATCGAACGTTACCAAAAATTCAGTGTACGGATCAGCCAGGAAATAACCGTTCGTACCGCAGAGGAAGCGAGTGATATTGAGGACGTCGTTGATGCATCCAGCTAGTTCACCATCTTGTCCAAAGTAGTTGATCCCAACCTGATTTAGTGATTGTCAACATTGACTGGGTTGTTCAGTGATTGAAACGAACAAGTTGAGACATACTGAAAGAGCCTTCTTGCGTCCGTTGCATTGCGAATATTGAAAGCTTGGCTGCGATCTTGTACCCTGACCATCTTCTCTTGTGGGGCCATAGTATTGTACATCTGTAGGGGGTCTCGGGGGTCCGGCTGGATGTGGATCGCTCAAGTAAGTAAATTGTATCTGAAGATAGACAAATGGCGTACAATGTGGTGGAAGGGCTCTGCTTAGGTATCAGCCACTATTGAAGACCAGAAACCATAGGACTCTAAAACGCACTCTCCTCCGTATTGATCGGGGTAGGTGTCTCTTGAGACGGGTGGCGGTCCATCTGGTGGCGGGAAACTACCTTGGAATCCACTGGAAAGAGAAGTTGAGTCCGGTAGGTCTGTAGATAGGCGTGGGTACGCACTCGGATCCTGGGGGTCCGGCATAGCTGAGTCGATCAATGTTGAGCCCATCCGCCCGCCTGTGCATGCCAATCATGACTTACTATCCTGGATGCGGTTCGTAAGAGGGAGAGTAGCCCTCGCGAAATTGGTCTCTGTAGAAGTATTTCCATTGATCGGCGGGTGAGGTATGACATGTTGCAAGAGTTTGATCGCTCACGATGCGTAATCTTCTGAGTCTCCCCACATGATTTGCTATTGAGTGAGATTGGAGTTAGAAATAAAGGAGCGAGATAGCGATGGAGCTAGTTTGGGGCGAAGAGCTAAGTCACGGCGCAGCACCGTCCATCAATAGATGCCTCCCATGCCAAGATGAGGGCCATCGATGGGCGTTGTTTGCCGTCTGGTTGCCGCTGGGCAGGCCGATCTGAGAAGTAACTTAACGACTCCACGTGGCCACCATCAATGCTTCCGTTGTAGTCTATAGAACATGATGACGATCGTCCTCGAGCATCTTTGAGGGAGAAGCTGCATAGTGTGTCATCTTCAGATTTGACTTAAGCCTGCCCAGTAGCTCAATCAGGTACTAGGCAAGTCTCAGTCTCACTCGGGTTTGCTATGTCCCCCAAATTTCCCCTCTGAATCGTAGCTCGCTGAGGGCTGAAGAGTCCAAAGTCATTGAGTGACACCCATCGTCCATTTTACGGTGTGGTTCTGATCAGACCGTTGGAAGAGCGCGGATGCGGTAGGCAAGGTTGCCCATCGAAGACAAGGAAGTGGAAAGGAAGTGCCAGTAGGATCGACTCCGATTGGGCGCTTCTTACGCGCCTAGATGTGGCTATGCTATTTTTATCAAGAGTCATTCCGAACCACCACATACGGCCACCTTTCACCACCTTTCCCTTCATCCCGCATAATGTCCTGTTCATTTCTATCCCTACCCACGGAAATTCTCATTAGAATCTTGCTTCATGTTCCAGCGAGACATCTCTTGACATGCACTCAACTGAATCGGTACATCTCAAATATCATCAAGGACGCCGCAATCCTACAGTATACCATCGAAGCCTACTTTGCGGGTGCTCAAGTGCTTGATGGATCCGACTACGATAAATTAACCGAGTCTTCCTTGGCCGATAGGCTAGATAGGCTCAAAAAGCGCGAGGCAGCATGGAGATCCTTCCGCCCAGACTTCCGAGAGCGAATTGAAGTCCCTCACGTCGCGTCGGGGATATACGACCTCAGTGGCGGCATCTATCTACTTGGAGAATCGGGGGACTCTCGCTCTACTACCACCGCACTTCGATATCTGACTCTGCCAGAACATATGTTCGACGAGGCGAAGTGGCAACGGATCAACATCCAGAAACAGATCGTAGACATTGGACTTTCGATCTATGAACACGATCTGATGGCTGTCGTTACGTCTACTCCAGACAGAGCCGATTTCTCGTATGTTTCCATAGAATTGACACTTCTACAACTCTCCACATCAAACCACCATCCTCTTGCCAAGCAACCCATAATTTCGTGTGTTCAGACCACGCTTGGGGGAACACGTTTGGCAGTCAGCATCGAGATTGTGGGGAGGTATCTGGCACTGGTCATCACTTTCCATGCTCCCTTCTTCGCTCAATCGAACGATCCCAAGGATCGGTTCCTTGTATTCGACTGGAAGGAAGGAAAGCAATTGCTTGTAAATGATAGCTCCCACATACATTTGAGAATGTACTGACTCCCACACAAGGATCATACGGCTCCGGCCGGTGGCGTTTATACATCGCTCGTCTTTCTTTCGCCGACAGTCGTGATGATCGCCAATACCCATGAGACTGCTTCGCTTGATATCTGGACGCTCTCGTCTTCTCCCTCTTTCCTGGGTTCCCTACTATTCCCCCCACTTCGTCAGCACTTCATGTATCGCGGAGTTTCCGCACGAAGCGAACCCAATCCTTACGTGTCCCACTCGCCGGAGACCAAATTCCAACCGAATGTATACTACGACCCAAATGAAAGTATAGTCGTGGTCAATGTACACATCTTGTTGACGAATGGGATGCCCTGGAGAACAGCATTGGTTGTTTCGCACAGGAAAGCCCTGTTGGCCGCGGCAGAACAGTTAAGAGACTGTCTTCCCTCCTCCGCTGATGACCCAGACTCGGAGCCTCTTCCTCCGAAGCTCGATTTTCAGATATGGGGGACGAAGATTACGCGGTGGCTTCCTGCGGGAAACTTCTCTACGAGGTGGATCACGACTTCCGTAGGCCAAAGGTTGATCATGTCGAATGATTTCACCCATAGCACTGAGCTTGGCGAACAGCCGATACCCAGTCTCCTGATATATGATTTCAACCCGCATCATATAAGAAAATGGACGAAGGGACAAGACAATCGAACAAACACGGAGAAGAAAGCTTTCTGGTCTGGGAGCGATCGGATAACCCCTCGGAGGCCCACAAGTTTCACCACTTGGCGCGAGAGCCTTGTCGACGACGATGATGATGATGATGGCCATGATCTTCTGCCAATACCCGAAGATGGTGATGAAGCAGATGACGATCCAGTTGACGACTCCAATCCAGTTATCACTGTCACTGAGGATCTCGTCGATAGGCTGGGACTCTTGGAGGTGGTGGAGAACGATGACGGCCTCGAGACTTTCACCTTCGGGGCTGGCACTCAATCCCTGTTCACGTTACCACCGACTTCGCCCTCTCTGCATCTGGACAACGAGGCTTCGTCATCTACGGGGACATCTCCTACTCCCGGCCCCTCCAGTCGGCCCCTCCTTGCTCGAGAAGACCCACCATTAGCAGCAGTTACTACTCCCTCCTCGATATTCGGATCGTTAGCATCAACGACACCCTCGACCTTCACAGAGGATGTCGCCTCCGAGCTACCCTTCGTTGTATATGCGGCTCCGCGTGAGTTAATGACCGCAGATGACGGTCTTAATGGCCGCTACGAAGGCGTATTAATGGACGAAGAGCGAATCATCGGCTTAAAGGTGAGTACATCCCTCTTTTAACTTTTGTTGGGCTCTTATATAACTCATATCTTCTAGATCGATGAGAATGAACTTATCAACGTGATAGATGTTTTCCATTTCGGATAGGTCAAGAACTTGGTGATAACTTCCATTGCCTTGACCGTTATATTAAATACATGACATGCTTAAACCCTGATATACTTATGTAGTACTTTAACAAGAAGATGTAAGATATCCTGGTATCAGAGAATATAATTGTAGGTATATGGCGTGTCTATGTCGTATCTTCAGAGGGCATCTATGTCTATCATGTTGGAAATTCGAACCGAAGAGATAGTTCTAACGTCGAACAAACGATAGAGCGATGAGCATCATGACACCGGGCAAGGCAACCATGGACCAAAATGCTGCAGCATATCCTTCATGCTGTGATACGGGATCTTGGGGGAGTCCTGAGTTCACTCCGACGGCAATAGAAGTTACGACTTGGAAGACAGGGTAAGGAAAGCGGGCACTTGGGGCGGAACATTAAGTGACTCACTGGCTAGGCCCAAGGTTGACCCAACTTGATAAGCTGTGTACATCACCGCGCCAACAATACCTTCTTCCCCTTTTCTTGCACCACCCATGACCATTGTAGTACAAGCAACGTACGCTCCAGCAAGGCCTAGCATGCCAACGACCATGCCAGGGAAGATATGTGACCAGTACTTGTCTATTGTATCAGCCAGAGCGAAAAGGATGGCTCCAACCGCCATAAACGCCTGTCCGCCGACGAGGAGGACATTGGGAGGGAGCAACGGTCCAAATCTTCCTGAAAGCCAGGATGAAACACCCCCGGCGACTCCCAAAGGAATGCATCGGACGGCTGCGCTCAACGCCGACTGATGCCAAAGGTCCTGCAAGATAAATTAAGCCCGGGGTCATTCACGCAAGCGAAGACAGACTGGGGAGAACACTGACCATGAAGATTCCGACTAATTGAAGCTCGCAGCCAAGTAGCCACCAGTACGGACTCCATGCATAGAAAAAGAGGGGAAGAAAGTTTTTGTTTGACCATGTGGCAGGTGGTAAAGCGGGGTTCTTGACGATGCGTTCTATGAAGAAGAATGCAATCACAGAGACAACTGATAAGACGAGTGTGGAGATAACTTGTGGGGAACCCCATCCTAGAGAGGGGACGCATTAGTAGGCGGTCTATCCGGAAGATGTCTATGAGGAACCCACCAACTTCGGCACCGTCGGAGATAGCGTAGACAAACAATATCAACCCAGCTGTGAGGGTGAACACGCCCGGGAAGTCAATGCTGCGTCGCGGCGAAGAAGTCTTCAGAGATCGGCTAGGTAAGATGAACCATGCTAGAGCTGAAGTTGGGATGATTATGATGGCGATAAGATAGTGAACTGGTGTCGAGATCTCAGTTGGCGAGAGGGGAAGAAGTGATATGGTTGTACACACCCCATCGCCAAGAGGTACGGGCTGTGAGGACACCTCCAATAACGAAGCCCGTGACGTTCCCGACTGCTCCGGCCAGAGCATAGAGAGCGTACGCACTGCTCTGTTCAATCGGATCGGGGAAAGAAATTCTGATCATGGCAATCGCAGATGGGACATTCATGGCGGCACCTAAGGGGCCCAAAATCTCAGTGAACCACCACAGAGTGAGTCAAATGCGGAGCAAGACTAAAGCTTACCGATTCCTTGAAGAGCGCGAAAGACGATAGCCATGATTGGGTGAACACTAGCCGCAACAGGGATACTGAATAACCCAACTACTGCGAAGCCAGCCGTGAAGACGGGTTTTGGGTGGAAAATATCCGAGATACTCCCAGATATAAGCATGAAGGAGGCGAAGGTTAGGGTATACGCCGATAACACCCATTGCAAGCTCCCTTGAGTGAAGCCTAGGTCCGTACCCATCTAAAAGGGGACGCAGGCCGGCTGAATTACCGTTGAAAAAATTCAGCAGACTGAACGGCTTACCGAAGGGAGGGATATGATGGCAGCGTTCGCATTGAATATATCGAAGAACTGTGCTAAGCAGAGGACGAGCAAAACCAGGACCTTCCGAACTTTCGAAAGGTCGATGGAGTCTTCTTCGGGAGCAGGTAGTGTCACCGCTTCAACATCACCACCAGAACACACTTTTTCTTTGGGAGTGGAGGATTCGGTGAGAGTCACGGTGCTCGGGGTTTTGGCAGGACTAGTTGCTTGAAATGTGGTAGACATATCTGGATGGCTGTCAGGAACGAGAGCGTACTTGGCCTTGGATGCGCAACAAGGGGAACCGGAGACGAGAGGACCAAGGGAGCAGCGGCAGCCAAATTGCACATTATATATGTAGTCTACCGGTTCCAACGTCTTGATAGAAAAATTTGCCCGTTTCCATACGAGGGTATATCCAAGGATATCTCACCAAGCCTATCGAGAGGGTTTGTCAGAGGCCAACAAAACGCGACGAACATCCACCCACTGATATGTCAGTATCAGCGAAGCATCAGTCAGCCATTGCTCGGAGCAGATGGCCCGATTGGCATGCTTTCAACGTGTGTTAGTAAGCCCTTTTCTGGTCAAAATATCGCGACGATGGTGGGAAGTATGTTCGAAGATGTTGAATATTATATTGATCGATGATCAAGGGGCTACGAAATCTTCTTATTTTATTTGGTGCTCTATGATAAACATGCTTGCACCATGTAGTACATCAACAGGTTGAAGATATGAGATATCCTGATAGTAGAGAATCTAATTCTAGGTATATTGTATGACTATATACTGTGTAGTTTCGGCGGGCATCTACTTATGTCTATTACGTTGGGATTTCGAGTTAGAGGAGATATCTCTAACGTCGAACAAAAAGAAGGGTGATGAGCATCATGACACCGGGCAAAGCAGCCATGGACCAAAATGCTGCAGCATATCCTTCATACTGTGAGACGGGATCTTGGGGGAGCCCTGAGTTCACGCCGACGGCAATAGAGGTTACGACTAGGAAGAAAGAGTGAACAAAGAGAATGCGCTGAAACAGAATATCAAGGGACTCACTAGCTAGACCCAAGGTTGACCCAACTTGATACGCTGTGTACATCACCGCGCCAACGATACCTTCTTCCCCTTTTCTTGCACCGCCCATGACCATTGTAGTGCAGGCAACATACGCCCCACCAAGGCCTGTCATACCAACGACCATGCCAGGGAAGATGTGTGACCAGTACTTGTCTATCGTGTCGGCTAATGCGAAGAGCACTGCTCCGACTGCCATGAGTGCCTGGCCTCCGACGAGGAGAGCACTCGGAGGGAGCAAAGGACCAAATTTTCCCGCAAGCCAAGATGAGATGCCACCAGCGAACCCCATAGGGATGCATCGGACGGCTGCGCTCAACGCCGACTGATGCCAGAGGTCCTGGAAGATACATTGAGTTGAAGATGGACGATGGGGGGCAAGGAGAATACCATGAAAATTCCGACAAGCTGGAGCTCGCAACCGAAACCCCACCAATAGGGACTCCAAGCATAGAAGAAGAGGGAAATAAAGTTTTTATTTGACCATGTCGCAGGCGGTAAGGCGGGGTTCTTGGCGATGTGCTCTATGATGAAGAATGCAATAACAGAAAGGACGGATAGGGCAAGTGTGGAGATGACTTGTGGAGAACTCCACCCTAACGTCAAATCAATTAGTCGCTACACTATTAAGAGATTCATGGGGAACGTACCAACGTCAGCCCCGTCGGAAATAGCGTAGACGAAGAGGATCAACCCAGCGGTGAGGGTGAGTGCACCGGGGAAGTCGATGCTACGTCGTCGCGGAGACGTTTTTAATGAATGGCTTGGAAGGACAAACCAGGATAGGGCTGATGTTGGGATAATTATTATGGCAATGAGGTAGTGGACTAAATTCAATAGTTCAGCGGGACTACTGAAGGAATATATGGTATGGTCATACGTACCCCATCGCCACGATGTCCAAGCCGTGAGGACACCTCCAATAACAAATCCCGAGACATTCCCCACCGATCCGGCTAGAGCATAGAGAGCGTATGCACTACTCTGCTCAATGGGATCGGGGAAAGTAGTGCTAATCATAGCGACGGCAGATGGAACATTCATGGCCGCACCTAAGGCACCCAACACATTAGCGAACCGCCACGGCCTTACCACTAGGAGAGTGACTTACCAATTCCTTGAAGAGCGCGAAAAACGATAGTCATGATGGGGTGAACACTGGCCGCGACAGGGATACTGAATAGTCCAATGACGGCGAAGCCAGCCGTGAAGACGGGCTTCGGGTGGAATATGTCTGAGATACTCCCAGATATAAGCATGAACGAGGCGAATGTGAGCGTGAACGCCGAAAGCACCCATTGTAAGCTCGCGTGTGTAAAGCCAAGGTCAACACCCATCTAACAGGAGGATATGTAAGTAGGTGAAAACCGTGGAGTAAAACCAGCAGCTGAGAGGGTTACCGAGGGCAGAGCTATAATGGCAGCGGTTGCATTGAAGATGTCGAAGAATTGGGCCGAGCATAGCACAAGAAGAACCAAGAATTTCCGAGTTTTCGAAAGGGCAATCAATTCTTGTTCGGGGACTGGAAGTGTGACTGCTTCAACATCGACACACCCCTTTTCTTGTGGACCGGCCGTCTCTGTCAAAGTGACGGTGCTCGGGGTTTTGGTAGGGCTGGTGGTTTGGGACGTCGTCAACATGACCAGAGGACGTCAAGAACGATCAGCAGCGCGTGCACAACAAGGCTTGGAGAGAGAGGGAGAGAGAGCGCCAACAACGCAGCGCAGACACCCTACACATTTTATAGTCTGGAAAAGTCTGCCCATTCTCGATATGAAGGTTCGTCTGTTTTCATACGGGGAAATGTCTCAAAGCCTACACAAAGAGGTTGTCAGAGACCGACAAAACGCGACGACTAACATTCACTCATTGCTATGTCAAGTATGAGGGACGCGTCAGTCCAGCCGGATCTCGGGGAGTGACCCGATATGCGTGTTTTCGACGTGGGTTAGTGCGCTCATGTTGGGTTCAGGTATCGTGGCGCAAACTATTTTTCAAAGTCATAAACATCGAGCTGAAACAGTTAATCAAGAAGCTAATTCTTGTTATATTAGTCGATACAGTAGTCATAAAGAGAGTATACAACCTCAACTCGTCTATAACATTCGAGAGGGCAGGCTGGCGTCATTCTATCAATCCAAACCCAAATCAGGAGTCTGGTTCCTGACAATATTTTCGTCTTCTACTTCTTCGATTCTTGAAGAACCATTAGGCGACGATCCTGATGGTACTTCGGGAAAGTGGGGTTTGTTCATGTCTACTTCTTGGATGGGAATGAAATGAGATCCCTCTGACACTACAGAGAGGTGGAAGTCGTTCAAAGTTAGTGCTCGTAGCTTGAAGCCCTAAACGTGTTTATATATCAACACAAACTCTCTATGTTGTATGAATGAAACACACCTCGACTTTACTTTGCTCAAGCATGGTATGGTTGTCCCCTGCATTCCTTACGAATTCACGCACGGGTATCATCGCGGCATTCCGGCACAGCTCCTTGAGGTCAGAGCCAGACAACCCCTCCGTTATCTGGGCTAGTGTTTGCATTGGGAAATCTGGCGCGATGGGCGTGTCTTTGAGCATCTGCATTTGATATAGGTTAATGCTATTGCGAGGTTGAGGGTATAGTGCATGCCCGCGTACCAAGTCGAGGATTTTGTGTCGTTGTACTTGACTGGGCAGACCCACAGCGAAACGTTTAGGCATTCGTCGAAGGATTGCCGCGTCTATGTCGTCTGGTCTATTCGTCGCACCGAGAACCAATATCCTGTCCGTTCCAGATGTCAAGCCGTCCCAAAGGCTGAAAAAAANGTTAAAATTCCGAGCTCTGAGCAAGCAAGGAGCTCCTCACGTCATAAACTCGGCCTTCATCATCCCCGTAACCTCATGATCGCCTTTCGACCTCTCCCTTAAAAACGAGTCTATCTCATCGATGAAAATGATACTCGGTTGCGTCTTCCTGGCCAAGCTAAACAGACCCGCGACGAGTTTGTTGCTTTCACCGAACCATTTGTTGGTTAGCACGGACACAGCGATGTTGATGAAGGTTGCGCCGGATTCTTTCGCTAAGGCTTTGGCGAGCATTGTCTTCCCGCAACCTGGGGGTCCATAGAGAAGGACGCCTTTCGGGGCGCTCAGAAGGGAGGAGGAGCCAGAGAAGAGGTTCGGATAGAGGAGGGGGAAAATGACAGACTCGCGAAGGGACGATATGATGGGCTCCAGGCCGCCAATATCTAATCCAGCAGTTGAAATTCAAGTCAAGGGTGAGACGAACAACGGCAGGCGTACCAGTAAAGGTAACATTGATGTCATCGGGATGAATGATTTCGTTCGCTACAGTTCCTGAATCACAGACAGTAAATCAAAAGGACGACCGTTGTTCGTTCAGCCTACTTTCATATTCGTCGAGCTTGAGATTTGTATGTCCGAGCCGTTTCAAGGCTTCGAGTTGCTTCGTGTTCACCTCTTCTTTCTTATGCGGTGAGAGGCCTTCGAGGACCCACTAAGCTTCGGTCAGCACCAGTTCTGGTATGGAGTAGCTCTCTCACCCTCATAGTGTAATACAAAGCTGCCTTGCGAACGTATCATCAGCCACTCAATGCATCCGAGGACCGCATTGTGGACGCACTTGAGAAGCAAGAAATAACGCAACTGGGTGGAAAAACTTTCACATTTCCGTCAATATCTGCGAAGAACATGGCTCACCATCGAGAACAGCTCTCTTCGTAGTCGTCCCAACCATCTCCGTCGAAGAGTCAAAGGCAAGTCAAAAGGGCGCGAAGGGAAGAAGGTGAGTGCTTGAGCGCTAGATGGTCTGTAGCGCTCAGAAAACTTCCGAGCTTGCACTCGTCCTGGTTCTACTTCCCCAAAGGCCGTCGCGACGGTATAAGGACCTGAGGCATCACTTTCATGACTCCAATTATCTTCCTTAAATCTTTTTATACAGTCGCATCGAAGCCGCCTCAGAAAGATTGCTTGAAGAAAAAGAACTTGTAAGATGCTAAGAACCCCGGCTCAATAGGGGCTCTCTGACGGTGGACCACCGTGGTCCACAGGGACCTCGGCCCTCGATCATCTTACGCTCAAACCATGACCACGCCCAAAACGGGACGCGTCGCTTCCTCCTCCTCCACGACCACGGCCACCACACCTCGGACATCCATAGACGACATATTGCGGGGATCTGACAAGAATTTAACTTATCTATCTAATTGCGTATCATTTAGAGCTTGATAGGCCCTTACCCGGGTCTCATTTGCCCCACATTCAACCCACATTTATCCTCGAGCTTGGGGTCTAGGGGTCGTCGCTTCTTTCACGAGACCATGGCTGCAGCAGGTGATTCACGACGATGGGGACCACTGCGCTCGAGCTTGGCTATACTGCCTGCATTAGCAGCTTCGGTTCTATTGGCTTTGCACTTTCACCAAGGTGCGTGCCTATTCCTTCGGTTTTCTGAGTGGTTCGCTTACGGTCTTGATATACGTATCTTATCATATTCAAACTCGCAATATGGGCGCAACTTTGCATCGAAAACACGAACACAGCTCTCCCAACCCCCCTTGTTGAACCATACGACCCGAGAACTCTTTTACCTCAAATATCAGAGGCCAGAATTCTAGCCCATGCAAAATACTTGTCGGAGGACATAGGCTATCGAACTGTAGGCACATACGAACATGCGCTTGCGGACGAATGGATGCTACGTGAAGCGGAGGCGGTGAAGGAACTATGTGAAAAGGTCGTGCGACAGGAGGGAAGCAAAGATGGCAAGAAGAGGAACCTCGAATGCGAGGTGTGGAGACAACAAGGAAGTGGAAGTCATCGGTACGCTTCTCAGCTTCTTGATTTTCTCTTTTTTTGCGAATTTACGTGCGATTAGATTCGACATGATGTCCAAACGCCTCTACAAAACCTACGTCAACTTGACTAACATCGTCGTTCGTATTTCGGACGGCACGCCAAAAGGCAAGGAACATGCTCTGCTCGTTAACGCCCATCTGGATTCCACGCTACCGAGCCCCGGAGCAGCGGATGACGCGCTTTCAGTTGGTGTCATGTTAGAGTGCATGCGCGTCTTGGTGGAAACGCCAGGCTGGGAACCTAGTCATGCAATCGTTTTCCGTGCGTTCGTCCCTCAACTTTCACAATCGTCTTGACTCAAGTTCTGCTCTTGAAAAGTCTTCAACCACGCGGAAGAGTCCTTGCAAGATGGTTCACAAATGTATTCTACCCAGCACCCCACCGCGAGCACCGTACGTGCAGCAATCAACCTTGAAGCTGCTGGTACAACAGGCCGAGAACTCCTTTTCCAAGCGACCTCCGAAGAAATGATTCAGGCTTACTCACAAGTCCCTAGACCGTTTGGCACAGTATTGGCAAATGAGATATTTAGCTCCGGCGTATTGTTGTCTGAGTGAGTCTGTCCTCTCGGATGCTACATTTGAGGATGCTTACTCACTTTCGATGCAGTACGGATTTCCGACAATTTGAAGAGTATTTGAATGTTACGGGTTTGGATGTGAGGTTTCCATGATCCAAGATGTTGTCTCTTGCTGATACGTTTTTACGACACATAACACATAGATGGCTGTGGTTGGCAACAGTTACCTCTACCACATGCGCAAGGTACGTCGCATCTTCTATTGCATCGCCGGCCTGCTATTCAATCATACATACTCAGGACTTGGTCGAAAACATTCAAGCAGGAGTAGCGCAACACATGGGTGAAAACTCGCTATCCCTCATCCGAACACTCTCCTCGCCTTCGTCACCACTACCCAAGCTGACTAACGGATACACTCACCCCGAGACCGTCTTCTTCGCGCACTCGGGTGTGTTCTTCATGTATTCGTTCAAGGTAGCCAGGATTTTGTATGCCGTCACCTTTGCTGCGTCTGTTTACGGTGCTATCGTTGCCTCAGGCGACAGCTTGGGAGATCTTTTCAATGCTTTGAGAGCCCTGGGATATGCCGCCGTTGGCACCATTTTGGTACCCAATGTTGTCGCGGCTTCAATGCAGTATGCTCTGGCCAAAGGCATGAGTTGGTTCTCAAGCGAATACTCTACGCTGTTGCTATTTGGTCCTCCAGCACTGTTAGGTGGGTCTCTTGTTTTCTTTTCTTTTTTGAATGAGGTTCTCATCAACTCTTACTGCAGGAGCTATATCGTCTCAACTCCTCCTACCTCGCGGATCCGCACCACATGAAAAACCGATGCTCCATGCCATCCTCCTCACACAGTCGTTCTTGGCGCTTTTCTTCCAGGTTGTGCTAAACCTCGGGTCCGGTGTCATGTTTTTCTTAAGCGCCGCGTGGATTGGCTTGACGCTGCTCATCAATGGTGCTATCTCGAGTCACGGAAAGGAGCTACCGCTGTGGGTCTATGCCTTTGGGCAGATCATGCCGCTCTTGACCAATGTGCAAGTGATGATGCCTACTTTGGAGGTGTTCGTCCCTCTGGTTCGTCCGTCATTATTTCCGTCTTCTATTCCATGGCTCATCATCTTTCTTCGTCTTTAGACTGGACGTCTGGGGGCGCATGTACCAGCGGACAATGTTATTGCTACCATCGTGTCTTTCATGAGCGCTCAAGCATTGCCGCTCGTTTTGCCTTTCATCCATCGTTTCGCTGACCGGACGGAGCCACAAGATGACGCTTCGAAGACGAAGACGAATACCAAAAAGGCGTCGAACGGAGGAGCCCTAGTGAAGACATTGACTAGGCTGTTGGTCGGTGCCACGGCGCTCTCTATGGGGATTTTCGCGATCCGGAACCCTTTCGATGAGATGCACCAAAAGCGGGTATTCGTCTTGCATCTTGAAAACGTACGTCTTTCTTTGTTTTGCTTGGTCATGGGCTCAACGTGACCTATTCTAGATTACCTCTCAAGAACAACATCTTCATATCGCTGCTGCCGATGCCGCACCAGGATTCGAAGATTTGGTCCGTTCGATGGCGAAGACCTTTGCTGTTGGAGAGGAATCCTTATCACTCGAGCTCATGCATGACCATAATCCGGATTGGGCGCCGTTGTACCCGTTCTCTGCTGTTCGTCGCTTCACTGTTTTGGTCTTTTCCCCCTTACTGACCGCTTGCAACAGTTCCTCACGCCGTATAAGGTTGACCTTGCTATTGACCCACAGTATGTCTCTCCCTGGGCATCAGGTAATCAGTTCACGGTGCAAGCTGTGAATGATGTCGTCGACCTCGCGGAGGGGACGAGGAGCTTGACGCTGAAGATCTATCATCCTGGCGTCATATGGACTGGTAAGCCTATCCATCACAGCATCCTGTCAAACAACTGACAAAGTACTCTGTCTAGTTGTCGCCTTCGATGCGCACGTACTAAAATGGACTCTGGACGGTAACCCACCAGATGAATACGCCCGCCATCATATCAAAGAAGCTTCCTTCTACGGCATCGACACCTGGTCCGTCGACTTGGTCATCAAGATCCCAACCGCCGCTTCGCTTTCCTCGTCGTCCTCTTCGTCATCGCCGTACTACCCTCCTCCGAGGGAAGACGGGACGCTGAAGGTGGATTTCATTGGCATACAGGAGAAGGGTATGTGGCCTGGGAAGAAGAGTGTTAAGGCACAGGGTGGGGCTGCGATGGTGTTGTTTGAGGAGTTGGATGGGTGGTTGGAGAAGGAGACGGGCGGGAGGGTTGATGCGACACTTTTGGGGTGCGTTGCCGGGGTTGTTGTCGTTTGATGACGGTACGCCGTAGGACTTTAGTGGTACGTGCGGCCTTTTGTAGGAGTATACACGATATGTCGACACTTGACAATATTGTCTTTGGCTGAGCAAGCTTGAGCGCATGAGCTCTTGGACGCTGAGCGCTGAGCGCCGAAACTTCTTGGTACGATTCTACGAACTTGAAGGTACATAATTACGAACACGAACATTCTTCCAAGAACAAGCAGCAGACGACAAGGCTCGGCCATAACCTGGCCATAACCTCATTACCAGACCGCTATGAGGTTGTTGGAAATATGAAACCGTCAATAGACGGCCTGGTGACTGCGATTCATACATCAAGAGAAAGCTACTGCTGAATTACATTGTTGAGACTGGGCTCATCATGGTTTCCTCATTTTCAATATCATGCCATCAACATGGCGTTCCAACGTTGGATTCCAAGGGCTCAACATCGAAGAAAAGCTGGCGACCCCCTCGTCTTTTAGCATCAAATCGACTTTGAAATGACTTATGCTGTTTTGCGCAGCAATTCAACCTCCCTCGTGCCGATAATAACCCAGTTATCTCGTCAACTCGACGCATGCACGCGGCATACCCGGAGAACCTTATCGTGGGGTTCTTTGGGTGTGCATCGACGTCTATTCTATGCACGCGCCACTCTTGACCCAACCCAGACAGCTTTCTTTCACCATGACCATGCTACATACACGAAGCGAGCTTGCCGGAGAAGAGGTCACCGTTCCTAGCCTGGGACACGGAGGGGCTCGTTCCAGGTTGCACCCGGTATATAACCCCCCGTCCCAACTGAGAAGACTCAAAACTCATCCTTCCACATCCCGATCATCCATAAAATATGGTTCAGCTGCATCGAAAGACAGTCAGCAACGAACAGCTACTTCGATGCCAATGCTCCACTGGGAGGAACTTAGTTGTTGGCCTTGATGGCACCACCAACAAGTTCAACGAAAAGGTCAATTCCCATCACTATCATCTTCGTGCATTTTCTGAATAAGCACTGTAGCACACCAACGTCGTCGCGCTGTATCGGCTGCTCGAAAAGCTAACGAGCAAGCAGCTTACATGGTACAACAGCGGTATCGGAACCTTCGCAAATACGTCCTGGTCTATCCTTGCATCCCTTGGCAAGGGATTCACGCAAGCATTAGACAGTGTTTTAGCATTGTAAGTCGCTCTGCTTGTGACCGTCTTCCTCCATCTCATGTTGTCACTTTCGCAGCGGAATGCAAGAGAATATCTTGAGAGCCTACGAATGGCTTTCAGATAACTATCAAGACGGCGACCGAATTTTCATTTTCGGTCCGTTTCTGTGACATTTCTCACCTTTTCTAGTTTGCTGACTACTCTACGCATATAGGTTTTTCTCGTGGAGCCTATCAAGCCCGTGCCCTTTCAGCTATGATTGACAAGGTACCAGATCGATCGATTCCACGCTCATCCATATTCACCTCATACAGGCCGGTCTTCTCCCTCGAGGCAACACCGAGCAGATCCGCTAGTGCGACCTCCTTTTCTTAGATTATCACTTACGCTAACTTGCTTGTGCCAGTGCATATGAGCATTACAAGTCCGTTGTCGACGTACCCATTACCGGGAACCCGCAAAGCGCAAACCCGCCGTCAAACGGACTATGTAGCCACTTCAAGACCACTTTTTCTCGTCAGGATGTACGCGTACATTTTGTAGGCGTCTGGTATGTGTTCTCAAGGAGTCTCAGAATATAACCTTGGAACCTAACACGGTATCTCTAGGGACAGCGTCTCTTCAATTGGCCTGAAATTGCGACGTTTCCCCGGAGTAGAAGACGGGATGGGTCACGTCTGTGTCTTCCGGCATGCTCTAGCCCTCGATGAATGTCGCGTGAAATTCCAGCCCGCCTTTGCCAATGGGGACACCTCCCCTTCTGGTACTAACTACAAAGAAGTCTGGTTTTCTGGGGTTCATCTTGATGTGTAAGTTTTTCCGAGTCCGCTTCCAGGAAATGTACTGAAATCCTTCGCAGAGGCGGGAAGAACTCCCTTGACTTGAATGAAATTGACTATGGACCTGCTTTGCGCTGGATGCTCTACGAAGCTGTGCACTCCGGCCTTCTTGTCAAGCGCCATGGCACACCCTNGGTCGGAGGTCATCCCCCCAAAACCTTCTTTACCTCTTTTGACATGGGGATTGGTGGAGGCACTTCCTTTACCTCGCCCTACCTACAAGAAAGCAGGAGAGTCCACCATGAAGTATGTAGGCCCACATAACTTCTCAATGTGCGATCTAACTGGCCAACCCTCAGACCTCATATGTTTGCTCCCCGTCTCATCCAACCCCAGCAATCCATTCATGAGTCAGTCTTCGTAAACATACTAGAGGAAGGCTCGGAGTACATACCCCTGGCCCTCTTACCACATGGGAAGACGTGGTCCAACGAATTCTGGAAGGACCTCCCCTCGAAAGACTACGATGGGCCTCGTGATCCCCGCTTGTTAGAGGAACTTTCCAAACACGGCGTCTCAATGGAGTTTGATCCCTACTTGCTGTCGAAGCGTACACTGAACGCTCTGAGACAAGTCACGGGAGGCTCTACAATCGCCGGTAGTCGACGGAGTGGCTATTCTGCGGGCGCCGTTGACGTCGAACAGAAAACACAGTCTTCCGTAACCGTTCGCGTTGCCCTCTCCGACGAGAAGGGAAAATACAGAGAAAATGAAACGATCTACATGGTTCCATATGAAGGCGAAGCCCCAGGCTCTGTGCTGAATAGATTGACCACGCTCTCCACTTCAGGTTGGGATTACTTGTCCTTCTTTGTTTTCCCTCGTTGCTGACCTCGGCGTCTTAGATTCCGGAATGCGAGCGCTTTCTGAAGTTCCTGGGGCAACAGACAAGCTTCTCTCCGCGCTCCAGACCGAACAACGACAACAAAAGCCCCGCATACCTGTGATCACGGTACTACTGCGTATTATACAACAATGTCCCCCTCCGAAGGTCCCGTTACGGCGTTCGGATGGGCTTCATGAGCTGGAGAAGATCCTTGAGCGGAATCCCTCGACCAAAGGTGCATATCTAACAGACTTGCGCAAAGTTATATCTCTCTGTGTCGATCGTAAGTGTGTGCACTGTGTAGCGTTTAACCACGAACTTATCAACTTTTTTCAGCCCTCATCGCGGGGCCAATCGATTCGTACGACACTAGTATATTACAGGTCGCTCTCGTCGGGGATCAGGAAATCTTCATCAGTTCGGCGTCGAAGTGGTCGACCCTACCGCTAACATCTCAAATTCCGAATGAAGGCAAGCGCGTCGGCAACGTTTCCTGTGTCGCTCTCTCGCCCAAATTGGATGATCTTCATGGTGAAGCATCGAAGATCGCCTTTGCGACCCGTTCTCCTCCCAAAATCATGATTTGGGACAGAGTTTTTGAAGAACTTTTGGGCGAAGGCACATTACCTGACGAAGAAGAAATCACCAGCCTGGCCTTCTCCCCAGGTGCACACGACATCATCATCTTCTCTGGCTCCAAATACACTTCCTCCAATGAAGGCAACCTTCGTGTATGGAGGCTCGAAGCCGGCAAGCTTGTCACCATGACTTCGCATCGTGTCACCTCACCAGTGACTACGGTATCGCCAATCCGTCCCACGGGTGACAGCATCCTTGCGCTCCTAAAAGACGGATCTGGCACGATAATGGATTGGCATTGGCGGCTTGACATCGCGACGTCACGGCCACTCAAAGGGCTAGCGAAGGGCTCAATTACTACCGCTGCCTTCTCTTCCAATGGAAAATATGTGGCCGTCGCTGGTGTTGACAATCTTGTGAGGGTGCTTGCTGTTACAACTGGTATGGAAGTCATGCAGCCTCGTGCTGGCCACAACGATAGGGTTTCAGCCCTGGTCTTCTCCCCGGATGGAGCTATGCTCGCTTCTGGGTCCGAGGATAGACAAATCATACTCTGGGACTCATTGACTGGTGACCCCACAGGAGTTCTTGACGCTCTGCAGTCAGTGAAGTCTGTTGCATTTTCTTCAGATGGAGGTCGCATTGTTTCTGGTTTGAACGATGGGACAATCAATGTCTGGGATATCGGTGTGTGGTTGATGACAGGGCCCAAAACTGCTGAATTCTCTAAATGATATTTTGATGTACCGCCATATCTTGTGTATGTCCTATCTATATCGTCGAGATTGTGTTCCCCAAAGCTCAATGCCATTGGCGTCGCCTCCATTGCCCGAGTTGACATCGCGCTTGTGGCGTGAGAATGTATTAATTCAAGTTTAAAATCTTAAATTCGCCTAAATGGAGCATTTTTCCTCGCCTACCATGTCCAGGTGCGTGAACCCAGCAATCGATTTCCCCTTCACGCATATGATTACTGAATATATCTCAAAGAAAGAACGCAAACAAAGAGAATCCCCCGCTGCCTACATCTTTGATCCCTTTCGCCAAGGATTTCGACGCGAAAATCGACGCGTCTCTGGCCGAATCCCGTCGCTGGTGCGAACAGCGGAATAATGCTTGCGGCGCGACCAGGAATGTTCCCAACGAGGTATTATCCATGGTCTTTCGTATTCTTCGCCTTTTCCCCCGTCCCAGCGACGATCTCAGATGGACGAGGCACAAGTCATGGATCTCGGTCATATACGTTTGTCGGCAGTGGAGGGCGGCCGCGCTATCAGAGCCATCCCTTTGGAACAACCTGAGCTCAGCTCGAGGGAAATGGCTCGAGCGGTATGTGAGCCTGGCCAAAGCTATCCCACTTGTCATTACATTTGATGGGCATGGCCTCGACGACTCTGCGTCTCTGCCCAAGTCGAAAGCTATCGAAATCAAGTTCAACTTACTCACGTCCCCGGAGCGACTGGGCCAACTCAGCATCACCAATTGCACCGATCATATCCTCCATCGGCTCAATAACCCAACACCCTCTCTTACATGCCTTGCGTTGTCGGGGGCCTTCTCCATTCCAAATGACTTCCTAGGAGGCAGTTCTCCCCAATTAAGGACTTTCTCCCTGCAACGTGGACTGATAAGCCAGGGGTCGAGCTGGTTACTTACCGTTCAAAACCTGACCCTTTCGCAATCGTGGGGCCTCAAGACGCCCGCCGGCGAACGTGTCCCCCTTACGACATGTTCCCTCCTCAACCTTTTGCAGCCTCTCGAGGTCTCGAAAACTATCTGTAGTGGCTTCCTCAGGCGACGTGGCTGCCGCTCCGCAGCGTTACGTTGGCGCATCCATTCTATTCCCTCGCCTGAAAGAGATTTCCCTCAGCCTCAGCGATTCAACGAACCTCGAGGCGCTGGACCTGCTCAGCCACATCGAAACACCTTCCTTGTCCCAGCTTACAATATACTGGCCCCATTCCCAACAAGACTTGGAAAAATTGGACGATGTTTATTCATTCTTCGTTGCCAGCGTCCGCGCCACTCCCTACAAACTTCGGTGGAGTGGTAATTCTTATCAACTGCCGCCTGTGTGGCATCATTCCATGACCCTCTCGACGTCTGAAGGAGCCAAGCTAAGTATATATGGCGTCCAACTCAGGCAGGGAGACTTCGTACCTTTCAGGAATATGCAGAATATTCGGACGCTCGAAGTTGTATCCTCCGAGCTACTGAGCATATTGGAACAGACTGGCAACGAATCTCCCATCCCGTATCCTTCGTTGATGCAGGTGGACATCCCTATTGATGTGTTTTCGCCGAAAACTCGAATTCTGCCTATCGTCAAACGTTGGATAAAGAGTCGTGCTGCTATCGGGGGTGTCCAACAGTTGAGGATCTTGGGGAGCAACCGACAACTTGATGAAAAGGATATCCGTCCCTTTCGCAAAATGTTGTCGGTAACTTGGCGAAAATCGGACCAGGAGGTTGTTCCTTTGTAAATTGTGATATTCTCTGTGCTACTCTGAGCGATATGTAGCACTCCCTAATATCACCAGATTATTACAGAAATCGGAGCAAGTGTCAATGCAATACTGGTCCTGAGATGTTGGTCCAGTCGAGTGCCGCAGCGTCTCAGAAGTTTGCACTCAAGGTACCCCCTTATTCTCCTTTCTTTACTCCTGTGATCACCATTCGCTTGCGTCCTCGGACCACGTACGACCACCGTAAGAGGTTATTGAGTATGGGAGAATGCGATCTTAGAATGTGGGTCATGAACTTTGACAATAATCATGCTGGTAGATTCGCTAGTAGTTTGTGATGCATTCTGATTCAGCGAAATGCCCCTGAATCATCACCGTTCGAAGATATCTCTTGAAATCGAAAAGAAATGCCTACCAATGATGTTCTGAGATTTTACGGAGGACAAAAATAGTAGCTAAACTTTGGCTAGACTCCAGCGATGCGCGCCTGAGGCCTGAGAACGGTTGATTTAGTGCGTCTGGGTGTATTTTAACTTGACGCTTGTATGTAATCCCCTGTCCCTGTCAGACTACTCTCAAGTCTATAATTCCCTCGTTGACAAACACTTTCCCCTTCTCCAATATTCGCCATTCCTCGATTTGAAGATACTCCCAATGAAAAAGAAGACAAAGACACGTTTACCCTGGGTACCATCCGATAGTGATTCCGATTGGCAGACTGAGTCTGATGAGGGATCCGAAGTTGATTACAATGATCTTCCAACCATTATTCCCCTGTTACCTGTTCCTCCTAACCTTGTATTACCCAAGGACAAGCTTTGCAAAGTTTGCAAAGGTCTGGGTCTCAGCGCGGAACAGTTTGTGGTCGATCGAAGTGAAAGCGAAGCATGTAATTCAACTCTCATCAAGAAGGAGCTGGTAACAGATATGCTAAAGAAGAGTTACTGTCCTCTGTGTCGGTTGATTATCACAGCGCTCGGGGGTTCCAAACTGCCTACTGTGGAAGACGGGGCATCGGTGTGGGTGACCTTGGAGTCTTACACCAATGATGGATCAATCTCCAGTCCAGATGGGGACGATCTGCTTCAAATCCGCGGCCTGTACCCATACGCTTACAAATTGAAAGGAAAGAGCCTATCAGCGCGGGGACAGTTACCAACTTTACCAGAAATTACGCTCCTCGCCAACGACTCTCCGGTTCTGTCAGCTCGTTTAGTCAGGCCCATACAGCAAGATAAGATCGACTTCAACCTAGTTCGGAATTGGATCCAGATTTGCGAAGTCGACCACCGGAAAGACTGCGACAAAGGCATGATGGAAGAGCATCAGCAAGACCACCCTGCCGACGTCATCCCCGACTTCCGGTTGATCGACGTTGTTGACAATTGCTTAGTACGGGGTGCCGACATCCATGGGGTCAAGTACGCGACTTTAAGTTACGTCTGGGGGCGAGTCGAATTCCTTCGCACCCTAAAGAGCAATGTAGGACATTTCGAGCAACATGGTGGACTCTGGAGGCCCGAAGTTTATGAGAAGATACCGTTAACGATCCGAGATGCCATGCAAGTGACGAAGGAGATTGGGCTTCGATACCTGTGGGTGGACAGTCTGTGTATTGTCCAGGATGATGACAGCGGGAAGAAAGAGGAAGCAATCAAGAGGATGGACCTCGTATACGGAGCATCGTTCATAACAATCCTGGCTGGTACAGGAAACGATGCAAATGCGGGATTGCCAGGAATGCAGCCAGGAACACGGAACTTTCGCCAGTCAATTGAACAAATCGGCCCTGGCTTCAGATTAGGGTTCAAACCGACGCTTCAAGACGAC